>JAODOY010047442.1:0-19178 GCA_025399855.1 Forbesichthys papilliferus | reverse complement strand
ATACATACATACATACATACATACATACATACATACATACATACATATATATATATATATATATACACACACACACACACATACATACATACATACATACATACATACACCCACACACACACACAAACACACATACATACATACACACCCCCCTTACATCACATTACAGTCTCAAAGGGCTGAACCAAAGACAATTGAATAATAACAAATGTGAGCACTGGAATGCATTTCAATGCAAGCAAAAATGGAATGCTTCCGGTCTCTTATGCAAGCGTGTCACCAACAGCAGCTCCCAGACAAACATAGATAAATCTACCAGGCATGGCCTGAAACAAAGTCTATTTATACCAAAACAGTTCGCTGTAGAAACACTGTTGTGACCTCAGATTAATTGTAGGCACTTAGCAATTAATGTCATATGCTCCAAATACCCATTAACACCCCCAGAGGAAAATAATGGGCAATATCATGGTGAAATCCGTGTACCCCCTTCCCCCCCCCCGTTGACGTGCATGGAACGCTGTTCTGGTCGACTTAAAAGTCGTCCCCCCCGCCACCCTTCCAAAAATCCAATGCAGAAGTGCCATCTGCCGCCCCCTTTCTGTTAAAACCCCATTCTCTCTGGCTGCACAAGCCCAGATGTCACATGGAAAAGCGACAGCCCCATGACCTCCCTCACCCTGATGCAGCTGGCTCTGGGTGTATCTGCAGGTGTTCCTGGTCAGCATCATCCGCCTCAGCAGGGGCAGGGTGCCCGTCACCTCTTCTTCACACACCCAGTCCTCCACCAGACACAGGTGTGGGTAGTTGGTGGCCAGCAGACGCAGCAGCGCAGAGTGGAGTCCTGCAGAACAGAGATAAGAGACTAGAAAAAAACCCACATTGTTCTCCTATGGCACGGCGCGCTTCGGGTTGTTCTAGCCTTTTTTTTCTTGCATATAAATGTCAATTTTCTCAACTTTTCAGTGCAATGGAAGCCGGTCTTTAAAGTGGCAGTGTGTTGCTGTGGAGGCTGCGCCCAGATAGCTAAATCTACTGTGCATGGACTGAAACAAAGGCAATTTACCCCCAAAACAGTTAGCTGCAGAAATACCATTGTGGCCTCAGACTGATTGTAGATACTTTGGTTCCATCCCTCCACCCATCGTCATCCGCTTATCCGTAGTCAGGTCGAGGGGGGCAACCTTACCGGAAGCCCGTGCCACCTCAACTGGCTACTTTTGACGCAGCGGCTCTACTCCGAGTTCCTCACGGATAGCTGAGCTTCTCACCCTATCTCTAAGGGAGACGCCATCCAGCCGTCTGAGAAAACCCATTTTGTCTGCTTGTACCCGTGATCTAGTTATCGGTCATGACCCACCCTCCATGACCATGGGTGAGGAGGGAACGAAAATTGCCCGGTAGATCGTAGCTTTGTCTTCCGGCTCAAAATTGCTCAAAATATGACTCATTAATTCAAAGCATATGAAATAGTGCAAGATCAAAAGCCTATGGCGCATCAAGCGTAGCCTACACCGCCTTGATTTAGGTAGCATGTAGACAGAAAGAAGTGATGGCACAGTAGGCTGTTTTCTATGGAACCCAAATAGTTAGGGGACAACATATTCCATTTTCTTTCCCACGCGAAATACAGACATGTCCCAAAAGAATCACTTGAGTGTGTGTGCGCTGCATGATGCGCTTCCCAGACAATATGACTAAAATGTAGTAAAGTGCTGTAAAGCGTAACGTTGGAGTGTCGTAAATACATACACTTCCAAAGGCTACAACCGACTAATACGGGGCTGGGGGAATTTGTGCTTCGATAGCGTACACGCCCTAGATCAGACCAAAAACATTTTCTGTAAACATTGCGGTAATGGCGGTTGCTTGCCACGGTACGTGGTTAGGTTAGCAACACCGCTGTATCGCAATATTGCGGTTATCGCGACAGCACTGCTCCCACTGCTCCGATTCTCTGGCCAATCTCCTCCTGCTGAGAACCATGGCCTCAGATGTAGCGTTGCTAATCCTCATCCGCTACATTGGCCACGTATCGTATGCAGAGCAGAATTAATCTTTTTACTGGCTACATACGTCATACATGCAGCGCCACGTATGACAAGTCATTTCCTATTTACCGGTAGATTGCTTTAAAAATAACCGTTTTTTTTAAATTTGTTTATAGTTTTCTATGTAAAAGTGTACATCTAACGTAAATAAATAATATATATGAACAGAAGACTTATATTTTAACACTTCTCCAGAGCATATACACGCCACTTACACACTGCTCTCATGCGTAGAGTAGCCAGTTCCATTGATTATTATGGAAGCAGTGTTTAGAGATACAATTCTTTCAGTTCCGATACCTGCACTTTCCGATAACGAGTACCGTTCCAATTCCAGTGTTAAATTAAGTTGTATTCCTCACTAGGATTAAGGAAGAGACTGGGAATCATGTTTTGTGTAAGGAACCATCAGGCTTGAACATGGCTTTCCTAACTCATAATGTAACATAGGCTATATATGAATATAAGAAAATATTCAAATTGTCATTGATATATGCATTAGTTTGAGTGGTTTGGTTTAAGTAAAGTTGTAAAGCAAATGACAGTCAATCTCTATTTTAGGACTTAAGATGCATTTTAGAAACCTGCTGGGTTAGGTTAAACATTGCTGATGCTTGACAGTAGACCTACGACCTACTGTCCAGCTATTTAAGTCAGTATCGGACCGATTTACAATCTCAGTATAAGCATGGGTGCCATCGCTAGTAGTGTTACAGCATACGGTTCACAGTTCGATGTAGCCTGGCTGTGCGGAAGAGTGAGGGAGGTTTTGTCCCAAAAACTGTCCCCACCTGGAAGTTCTTGCTGCAGTCTGAGAGCCTGGGTCACCAGGTACTTAATGGGGATCTGGTCCATCAGGGTGGCAGAGTAGGACTTTGGCTTCTTCTGCATCAAGGCTATACACGTACCCACGCACACGCACGCGCACACACACACACAATCATCATCAGAGGGCATAGACAGAAAACAAATAATTGGGAACAGCGCTGAGAAATTGAGAGCGAAGATTTTAAAAGAGTGTTTTTATTTGGACGAGAAGCCACAAGTCCGGTGCCAACGGCTTGGAGGAGCCAGGGTGATTTTTCACTGACGTGGGTTCATTAACGGCCCTGATGGGCATCATTACTCCTTCCTTGAAGGCTGCGGGAGCACTCGGGTAAACACGGCAATTAAAAGAGATGGGCATAAACACGCACATAAATCTGGCCTAATGAAGGGCGCGAGTGGAAGCCCGTCGCGGGGGCGAATAAACACAGAGTGGGCTAGTCGCTAATGTGCTATCTAACCTACAGCTGTCCCAGTTAGCACAGCGCACTTGGCGAGACAATAAATGGAGGTTTGACAGGAAGCCAGCAGTCGCCGTGGAAACGCCGAGAGGATGAATTGCTCCACCGCTACGCTAGCTAGGAACACCTAGTAGTTAGTCCTCCTCCTGACACCTGGGCAGACTGCCTCATCGTCTGGAACCTAGTCTCGCAGAGCCAGCCTTTACTTGCGTGACGTCTGGGACACAGCGCTGGCTAACTGCGTCAGGACCCGCCTACTCGACAGAAGAGGTATTTTGATTGATGTGAATGATGAGCAACTACATAACCCAAGGACCAAATCGGACGTTAAACTTACGTAAGGAGGAATCCGTCGGGAAAAACTAACTGTCTGTTTGCAGATATGGTAAATCTGTTAAATAATGGGCGGTTACTGCTTGAATGTAAAAACTGAAATGAGTAAATAAAGCAATGCACTAGCATCGCACCGAAATTACAGATACAGAATTGTGAGTGCCTGTGCCAACAGCCAATGAAAATCGATTTCCTCCCTTCCAGAAAGTGTTGTCGAGTTTACACATGGGGTCTATGTATCAGACGTCCAGCACAGAGTTGCCTAGGTGACGTATAGCGCTAAGATGCTTCAGACAACGCCCCCCACCCAACACGGCGGGAAAGGCGAGTGGATGCAAGGGAACGAGCGCTGTTCGAGCGCAGCTCAGGGGTCGGGAGTTCCCTCGAGGGTGTTCGGAACTTCGTACCCAGCTGCTTGGTGCTGGCCAGCAGGTTCTCCTCATACGACAAGATGTAGTAGAGGATGAGCAGCTGGGTGGTGATTGTGTAGCGCAGACGCACCCCCCGACCACCATCCCCCTGCTGGCAAACACAGAGAACAGCAGCTTTGACTTCATGACGGAATTTTTATGATTTACAAAACAAGTGCATAACGCCCGTTACACACTGGATGTGTATTTTCCCTACGCTGCGTAGTTTTTTTTTACACAACCACAATGCAACATTCTACGTGACGACGACTTCTGATTACAGGTCGGTATCACGCTGATGCTAGCAGGCCCCATGGCCAGTCCTAGTAAGCTAATGTAATGGGAACTGGATGAAACAGATGCTGCTCCAGGGGAAATGTGCCCATTAATATAGTAGGAGGCCAAAGTTCACCAATAAAATGAGCCACATCTATATTTTATGTGCAGCCAGGTCACCTTCACCCTTCACCTGACGCAACTGCATACGCAACGTGGCAAACTCTACGCTGCAGTACGCAACTAGGAATCCTGCATGTAACGGGCGCTATACTGTATGCACACGGTAAACAGATTTATGTAGACAATGCACTGGAACGAGTAATGCAAACATCTGAGATTAGAAACACTAATCTCTCTAATCTCAAACACTAAATATGAATTATTAAAAATACAAGTAAGCAGCATTATACATTTACCATATGTGCAGATACACAGTGGATAAATAATTAAAACTTTCTTCAGTATTTATTTAATCATCAATTCATCAAATATTCATAATTTATGTTCTAGCTCCAAGGCAGGGCGGACTGTTACTACTGCTTGCTAGTGAATACTTAATCTAACCTATCCCTTTGATGCTGCCTATTCAATTTTTTTTTAAATAAATTGCTTTTCAAAATCATTTTACTGATGTCGTAAACCCCCCCCCCCTGATTGCTGCTGCTAAGCCTTCGCCTCTACTAACCCCTGCAGCGCTCTGGAAGACGTTGAGGATCTCCTGCTCTGTGATTGGCTGGTTCGTGGCCTCAGGGTTGGCCTTGGAGGCCGGCGTGAGGATGGAGTTTATGTAGACGTCAATGAGGGGGATCAGCTGGCTGTGGAGAGGGGTGGTGGTTTCGCACAGCTGGCGGTAGATCCAGTCCTACAACAAGCACGCACGCATGCACGCAGAGGGCTAAACGTTAGTTTAGCATGGATACATTTACATCAATACTTGAGGGGGTCTCTGGATTAAGCACAAATATTTCACAAACTTAAGAGAAAATATTTCTCACCACACAACCATTGAGTAGAAGAAGACGAGATGTTATTTACATGTACAAATATGAGTAACACCAAACTTTATTTAAGCCACATTGCACACAGGATGCTGAACAGACACTGTGAAAGATCTCATGTTGACATGACATGTTATGGTATAGCCGTTACCTTAATGGAGACCTTGTGCTTGGTGAAGGCTCGGCTTCGAAGCAGCTGGTAAATACAGTGGATGGGCAGGAAGCCCTGGATGTTGGCGCTCAGGCTGTTGGTCACCGCCACTCTCACCGCATGGGCGGTAACCACCTGACACGCACAGCAACAGACAGACAGCATGGCGACGTTAATCATTACATCATCTCTAAACTCCAAAGAGTTGAATCGTTCTCGTGAAAAAATTACGCTTTGTGTCCAAGGACCTGCTCAGTGAAGATCTCCTGCGTGAAGATGGTCTTCATCTTGCTCAGAGAGCTGGGCTTGATGGCAATCTGGAGGAGAGCGAGAGAGAGAGAGAGAAAGAGAGAGATACTGGCTTGGATGGACTGAGAGCAGCTTTGCTGTGAGTGAATAACAAGCTGCAGGCTATAGTGCTGGCATTTAGTAATTCCCTCCTTTCATATTTCATAAGAGAAATTCTACATGGCAGGCTCAACGTTGAATTGATGAGATTGCCCCGGGGGGGGGGGGGGGGGTGAAAACAAACAGGCTCTAAAATCCAATTACATTACACATTTTAGTGGAAAATACATGGAGACAGCAAAACTACTTAGCGCACAGCCAGGAAACAATAGTGCACTTAATAAGTAATAAAACAGCCTGGTAGATATGAGGGCGCGCACGTGTGTGTGTGTGTGTTGAATGTGCATTGGGTGTGCATGTGCTTCATGGGTGCAGCGACTGGCCAGCCAGAGCGCTGTATCGATCGCTGCATCCATTCCTCCTCCACGGCCTTACCTTCATCCCCAAAGTGGAGCACACCAGCTCGATGATGGAGGTGAGCTGGTTGCTATGGAAATACATCGCAACCAGTAAGAGCATCTCTCCGAAGGAGGCCGAGACGCCCGCGGCACTGAGAGTGGTGGGAGGATACGCAGGGAATAAGAGAGATTAAGACTGAAGAATGAAGCTACAGTGACAATCCACAGTACATGAGGTCCTCATTAACATGAGACAGATGCTTGACAGAGGCGTTGTGCCCATGCTGGTTCACAGAGACAAATCAATCACAGTCAATGAAGACGCTCCGTTTCAAATGGCACTGCCGTCACAAAGCCGAGACAACACAAGCTGATATATGCCAATATACCATAGAAATGTATTGCTTCAATCGCTGAATTCAAATGGCCTATCTCAAATATACATCTATATACATTTATATTAGGGATGGCACGGTTCAGTTTGCTCAGTCCCGATACCGATATAGATACCGGCACTTTGGGTATCGGTTGATACAGAGTCCCGATCAGATTACAGTGTTTAATTAAGTTAAGTTGCAAAGTAAATGACAGCCAATCTCTATTTTAGGACTATGATGCATTTTAGAAACCTGTTGCTGATAGTGTTGCCTGGGCAGGTTAGACATGGCTGATGCTTGACAATAGACCTACCCGTGTAAATGTATTTAATTGGATTAGCCCCATGGATCGGTTACAACTGTCCAATTGTCACAGATACCGATCCAGCTATTTAAATCAGTATCGGACCCATTTCCGATCTCAGTATCATATCGGTGCCATCCATAATCTATATAGGACAGGCCTTAAACGACTCATGCTCAGCGAAGATGTGAAATACTAGAGCATTGATTATTTAATTTTAATTAAATTAAATTAAATTTTAATTGCTCTCAACAGCATCCGATAAAAAGCTTGGTGTCTGTCATAAGCCTCATGTTTAACACAAGTGAAAATAAACTGCATTTAATGTTTAACGATAAAATATCACAATACAGGATCTAGAACAAACATGGTTCTGAAGTCAGTTTTTACCTTCCCACTTAATGTGCAAAATAGAACTAATGATTCCCAAAAAAGGTATATAAAAGCATAATAAGAATAGCTAGTGGTCTTTAATATGGCCTGAATTTTGCATCATGGTTTTAAATGGCGTTCGGCTTGGATGGATAAATAGCTGACCCACTGCTTGGCGGCCAGGAATGCCAACACAGTAGCTGTGACCACGCTACACAAAGACGCCTCGTCTTGATCTCCCACCTTTCAAAGTATTCCTCCTCCTTGATCATCCAGCTGAGCCACATCACCATCAGCTGCTCCTGCTCTGGGGTGCTGCACACGCACGCACACACAAACACACGTTATTATTAACAGTGCTTTATGAGGAGGAGTAGAGAAGGGTTCCAGCTACTTAGCAGTCAGGTGTGGGAGGAGCATAGGCTAGAAGTCTCTCTGTTTCTCTCACACAACCCCCAACCCCAACAAACCCCGACCCCCCCCCCGCCCACACACACACACACACACACACACACACACTTAACACCCCCACAAACCCTTACCTAACCCCCCCGACACACCCACTAACCCTGAAACCCAATCCAACCCCCTCCCACCCCAACACACAATCTCAACCCCCCCCAACCCCCCACAGGCCACCAGGGGGAGCCGTACCTGACCAGCATGGGGAAAGCCAGAAGCTTGCAGAAGGACAGTGAAACGAAACGCACGCCCGCTGGGGTGGCCGGAGGCCGGCTGGTCATCAGCTGGAGGAGCTGCTCTGCCTCCTCGTCCGTAGGCCTGCAGGGGACCAGAGGGGGGCGCTCACGTGCATGCACTCACTCCTGAGACTGCACCTTCTAAAACAGTGGTTCCCAACATTTTTCCCTTGGAGCCCATCTTGTAAAAAAAAAAAAAAAGATGAACCCCTGCTGATCGTGGGCAAATGACGTGCACAGAAGAAGAATTACACCGTGTCCTAACTGGGTGCGACGGCAAGTGAGCGTTGCATTGGACGCTCTCTGTCCAAACAAACCACGTAGCCTAGGCCCTATACCTATCAGCTGTAGCGCACTAGAGATCATAACGGCCTTCTCCATATTCACAACAATTGCCTACTATGACAGGGACAGGTACAGATGTCATGTCATCGTTGTAGACTACACAGGTATACAACCACCATCTCCACTTTGGGGAAAAAGCTAACTAGCTTGCCAGCTCTGTTGAGCATGCTAAAAGAAAAGTATCTCCTTCCAGCCAGCTGCCATGTTAAGGTAACTGAATGAACAGTTCTAGTCTGTTTCAACCATTAAATATAGCCTAGTTATATGTTTCATTGCAAGTCACAGCAAGAAAATAAAAACTAAAAACAGCGCGCCCGCATCGTGCTGTGCAGCATTGCGTTGCTCGCGTCCCGTTAAGACAGCCCAAGAGAAAATATAGCAATCAAACTGCTTTTGCCGCCGATGCGAGCGAGCGTCCAGTTAGGACATGGTGTTACTACTGCTAAAATTATTCTCGGGTATTATTTTTAGGTTGGCCCTGGCAATCGCATATGATTTTTAATACAATTTTAAATGTATACTTTTTACAATTAAATGCATGTTTGACCTCAAAGCAAATTAGCTAAATGGAAGTGGATTGAGGCGAATGTGAATTTTGCGCATGTGTGACCGAGCACTTATGTTATGGGGGGGGAGGTCGCGAGCCGAAATGTCAAGGCGTGGTGGTGGGCGTGGTCACCTGAGTCCCGCGATGCCCATGAGGGCGCAGTAGAGGCGGAGCAGGGCGCTGGCCTTCACCACGTACTCCTCCCTCAGGCCAGAGTAGCCCGAGCCGCCGTCCTCCTCCGGGCCGCTGTCGTTGGGCACGTGGGTGCTGCGCGAGCGCGGCAAGATGGCCACCAGCTCCAGCAGCAGCTGCCGCCGCATCTGCCACAGCACGGAGCTGCTTTCCCGCTTGCGCTGGCAAACACAGAGGCGACCAGAGGTGCGTTCAAATTCGCTGTGGCGTTCAAAAACATTGGTGGTGAAGTGCGACTGCTTTGAACATTAAAAATGTATGGAGGAATGTTTTCTGTAAAACATTTACAAACTATTAGATTACTGTTAACCCTTTGTTTAGTGCCCATGGGCGTTCACCGAGAACTAACTCCTAAGAACGCGTTTGCAAACGCGTTTGTTCGCAAACATGAGCCACTATTAAATATGTTCTCAAACATTAGCCACTGTTGAATATGTTCTCAAACGTGAGCCACTGTTGAGTATGTTCTCAAACGTGAGCCACTGTTGAATATGTTCTCAAACGTGATCCACTGTTGAGTATGTTCTCAAACGTGATCCACTGTTGAGTATGTTCTCAAACGTGAGCCGCTGTTGAATATGTTCTCAAACGTGAGCCGCTGTTGAATATGTTCTCAAACGTGAGCCGCTGTTGAATATGTTCTCAAACGTGAGACACTGTTGAATATGTTCTCAAACGTGAGCCACTGTTGAATATGTTCTCAAACGTGAGCCACTGTTGAATATGTTCTCAAACGTGAGCCACTGTTGAATATGTTCTCAAACGTGAGCCACTGTTGAGTATGTTCTCAAACGTGAGCCACTGTTGAATATGTTCTCAAACGTGAGACACTGTTGAATATGTTCTCAAACAGTCGCCAAATTTGAACAGGAGGCACACTACAGGCGAAGTGTGTGTGTGGGTGCGTGCTTACACCAGAACATCACGCGCTTCTCTAACTAGCCTGAGCACACATTCAACGGGATCGTCGTTTTCCTCCATGAACATTTGCTCTAGGGAAAACAGATAAACGAGGAGTAACTGACAAACGTAATAACCGGAATATTCCGCCCACATGACGGCTACAGTAAAGAGTTGGTAGTCCAGGCAAAGCTGACCAGGACAAGGATGCTAACCATCCCTCACCTGCTGGCCGTTGCGGATGAACATGCTGAACCAGGTGCGGACTTTGCCGTTGGTGCCCAGCAGCAGGCCGCTGACATAGGAGACCAGAGGGCTGACGGCCTCATCCGCTATGTCGGGCTTGTAGTCCAGAGTCAGAGCCACGCCCAGGCCTGGCAGGTGGCATTCCTCCACCTGAGGAGACAGAAGCACACACATCATTGCATCGTGATCGAGCGTCAAGTGTATGTATGTACAGTATGTATGTATGAGTATGTGTGTGTACACCCAGTATACACACATCACTGTGTGTGTGTGTGTGTATACCCCCCCATCCCGTTAATGACAGCTGTATGGGGGGGGTGGATATTTGTATAAATCATCAGTTAAAAATATATTAGCTATACATTTATCCCATTATAATGGATAGGGAAATACTGCAAGATGGTGATTCCCAGAGCCAGCACCGCGCGGTCTTCAAATCCACTCTTGGAAAAAAGCTATGGTAGGGTTTGTCCATTTACACAGTCTACAGTAAACCAGCTGCAGCGCATACTACTGCATGACTATACCTCTTCTACTAACACTAGTTTATCAGATACACTGCATACTGCATGGCTACACCACTGCTTGAGACTGACCACCATGGCTCTGATGTTGAGAGCTTGTGAGGGGTTCATCTGACACAGCTGCCTGAGAGCCTCGGTCCTGCGACGACCGCCCACGCTCTCCTCATCCTGACGCTCTCCGTTCTTGATCAGGCCCCTGCACACTGCAAACACACACAGGAATGAGATAAGGCCCCTGCACAGTGCAAACACACACTCACAAACACAGGAGTGAGATCAGGCCCCTGCACACTGCAAACACACACACACACACACTCACACACACACACACACACACACACAGGACTGCGATAATGCCCCTGCACACTGCAAACAAACACACACACACACACACACACACACACACACACACACACACACACAGGAGAGAGATAATGCCCCTGCACAATGCAAACACACACAGGAATATGAATTGGTTAAAAAATACAAATAAGTAATGCATGGTTGTTAAATCAAATTATGTTTCAATGCTGTAAGCCCAAATATGCCATCTGTACATGGATCACTTGGATTTTACAGCTTTATTAAATCCTTTATCTTCTGAGAGAATGATAGCTATGGTACATCGTAGCAATTAACTATGCTACCCAACAACTAAATGAATGCTTTAGTGTTTCCGCACTTAAAATACATCCAGTGTGCCATTGTATTATAATGTCTTTGTATATACAATGTCACGTTCTTCAATAAATACGCTAAACCTTAGGATCATGACTCATTTAGTTGGCTGTAAATAAACTTTAACAGCCGTCAAGGGACATCATTTAAAAAAATACTTCACCACAGCTGACAGTTTAAAAGGCTAAATGTTTATGGCTGGCTGAGACTATGACACGCATTGAACTGCTATTAGATTCCATCTCCTCTATTTCCACATAATTGTATGTGTCATGTAGGAGTCCGCAGAGTTTGTTGCAAGCAGTGTTCAGACAGACCTTTCTAGTGTTTCAACCTAAACCTGATTCATTCAACTATCCAACTCAATAAAAACGGGTCTTTTCCAGTAGCACAGCAAATAGGCTCTCTTGTTATTGCCTGCTATATCATATTGCAAAGCTCTTGACTTGGCGGTGACCCTCTGTGTGATAAGGAGACACTAGACGCATTCCATTCACTTTTAATGGGTGTCTCAATGCACAGAGCTCGCTCTCTCTCTCTCCCTCTCTCCCATCAATCAGGGAAAAACAGCATCTATCCCTGGGCCAGAAACATGTTTAGAATTCAAAGGGAAACAGCTAAATGAAGTTAGAAAACATTGGGCTGCAAGTCAATAATTGTCAGACAATAATTACAGAGAAGCTTTCACAGGCAGACACCGCTGCTGTATCAAGTAAAGATGCATTTCTGCCATGGTAGATAAGCTTACTAAGCACAGTTGAAGCGCTGCACTGGCAATTAATCAGCCTCTCCCATCTCCTATCCCCGGATAGCACGTGCGTCTTTTTAGAGTCAGCTGAATTACCTTCGCTGAAGCTGTCGGGAACATTGGCAACAAGGAGGCACAGAAACCAGTAGCCGTTGCGGACGTGAAGAAGAGCCTCAGCTACGTCAACAATAGGCAGCAAGGATGGCAGTTCTATGGAAAAGGAATGTATGGATAAACATATACATTATTAAATTACATTTTAAATGGTGATAAGAGTTACAGATAGCAGCTCTCACTAAATAAATAAAAAATAAATAAACAGTAGGTCAGCAGTCCATTTCAGGTTAGTCACGAAAATAATGTAACTGGAAGCCTACAATGAATTTTCCAGGATAGTGTATTGTATTTTGGGTGCCATTCAGTAAGGGATAAGCACTGTACTTTGTATATAGGGTCTATCTCTGGACACACTCCTTTGGGAAGTGCTTGCAGTCGATGCTTCCTACTGGGTATAGACCTGAATTTTGAAATCATAGAACATCCTTTAACCAATCAACGTTGCTACAACTGTATGTATCGCTTCACCTAGCTCTTCCACCACCATTTTAAAAAGACGCTCGACATCATCGTCATCACACTTACCAGCGTCATCACACTCGCCGGCGGCCCCATCAGCATGGGTTAGAGAGATGATGTTGAAGTCGAATGTGTTTTAAATCTGTGGTAGAGCTAGATAAGGCAATCAAAACAATTGTAGCAACGCCGATTGGTTCAGTGCTGTCCAATAGTTTCAAAATTAACCATAGGTCTGGAAGGAGGGCTGAATGGCATTAAAGCGCGCCTGGAGGTTGAACAGTACAGTATCTATGAGTGCACAAGCTAGTAAAACTAAACTTTTACCTGTCTACACGTGAACACTGAGGACAGAGTTTAAAAATATCTTCACCCTGGCAGCAGATTTGCTAAACCTTCGGTTTTAGTGATCGGATGCACCGTTTTGTGAGGATGAAAGGACAAATCGTGCAGAAAAAGGTTTGTTTATAAAAATAGCAGTGTACGTGTGGATGTAGCATCAGAGAAATAGTTTAAATCATGAACATTCTGTACCTGCTTGTAGTATACACAGTACATCTGCCACCTCTTCCAAATAGACTGGGCTTTCAAAAAGTTCTGAAGACTTCAAGAAGAACTCTCCATTTGAGTCTGCCACCTAAAAATAATAAAATAAATAAATTGCTAATTACATCAATGATGGCCATTTTGTAACTACAAAAATACCTTGTTCATGATGGCCAAAAGTTCACTGAGCGTTAGGCGGAGTTTTCTGAGGGGGTCACTGTGTTCAAACTCTAGCGTGAGGCCATGCTGGAGCTGAGACACCCAGATGCTCTCTCCGTTAGATCCACCCGCCTTGTGTCTGGCAAAGGAGAAATCAAACTACCATGAGATATTTTCAGAAAAAAAACTGCCGATTGTCCTGAGGTAATTATTTTTCCACAATCAAATTAAAACAAAATTAAACATATTCTGGTTGCAAGACATACAGTTAGGCCTGTCATTATAATCACTTTATCTACTTATCGTGCAGTATGGACGTGACCTCGATCATTTTTCAGACGTCAATAATATTGCCTGTTGTATTTACATGCGACATAAGAAAGTTTTTCTTTTTTGCTGATTTTCCTTAGCAATGTCCCACAAATAAAGGCGTTATTAGTCAGACTACTACGCCGTGGGGTAGATTCATGTTTAACATTTGTTTTCACAGGGCACTATAACACAAAAAAAAAAAAGATGCTTGTGCACCCTTATAAATGTGATGAGATATCATGCCAAAGTCAGACTGTACTGGTGTGCGGTACAGTACACCAGAGAGCTCGTCCTCTTTTTCAAAACAGAAAACAAAGTTGCCTTAACTAAAATTACGATGGATTGAAAACTTGTGGGAGGCAGCGTGAACGTGAACAACATCAACAAACACATAGCTGTTAAAGGTTCAGTAAGATAGCGTAAAATATGCATTTTCCTTTAGTACAGTTACATACTGGTACTGTTGTAACTGTTTAATGCTTATTGTGTAATGGCCGGAATAGCCAGTGTTGGATCTCATGTTGTGAATACCGGTAGGTAGCCTACAGTATATCCTTGACTAAAGTAAAAGACAGAGAGATATCGTAGACTAATTTGGCAAGAAGCACACTGCAATATTATTAAGTCAGGGATATTGTTGTGTGGCTCAATGCGAGCCACTTGTTTTTTATTTACAGAGCCTGGGCTGTAGGAACACCTGATTGGGCACACAGAAAACAACAGCTTTCGAAACCAAAAACAAAATATGTTTTTGTAGATTAGAATATTTTACCGCACCTTTAAAGAGTCAATAATATCGTTTGGTTGGGCACCATGTTCAATGAAAAGTGCACGTTTCCAATGTTACCTGAGCTGCTGCTCTTTGCGTGCGTCCTGCTCCAGAGCGTGGAAGTCAACAGACAACAGCGCCACTATGGAGTTGACGGCCTCCACTCCGGAAAGGAGGCGGAGGATGAGCTTCTTGTCCTGAGCCCAGGCCTGGCTCTGGTCAGCTGGGGCACACAGGGCCATTCTCACAAGGCAGGGCAGCAACAACCTCAGCTCCAGGTCACTAAGGGCTGCAAGGCCCACCACGTGCACCTTCTGCATCGCTTCGAAGGCATACAAGCTGACAAACTGCAGCCCTGCACTCTCTGCCATTATGTTAAGTGATTTGAACCCTTTAGAGAGAGAACAAAACGTGATGTGAAATGTTGAATTTTTAGGGTTTACAGATTAGGGGTGCACGGTATTGATCAAATGTGAATATCGATATTAGAGAAAACAAAACGTGAAATGAAATGTTGATCTTTCCTCTTCGATCTTTATTATGTCATTAGCTTTCTCAGCCACACATCTTACTGTTCTGTCTAAATCAAACACAACTAAGACAAACAGCCAGTGGACTCATCTCTCCACTAAATAAACGGAATATTGCACTTCCTGCAACATTTTCGATATGATATTGGGATAACGATACTGAATCGATATATTGTGCACCCCTATTACAGATATGTAGTGTCTGTAACAGTATGCATGCACAATGCAATACACGTTTAAGGGTTTGAGTGTGGCCCCTTACTGTTTAGCTGGTCTATATTTTGCCAGTGGTGCTTATAGTGTGGTACCGGTAACCTGTCTTCAAGGACAGTCCCTTTCAGGACCCACTCTGCACAGCCACGAACTAGTATAAATAGCCAAAGTAACATGCAAACCAAGGTAAACAGTTATTACATTATGCATTAGGCCTTCAACTTTTCTGAATTTACAATTATAAGTTGAATATCACATCGACTAATTTAGACTTTTCCAGTAATAACTCTTTGTTGATCAGATCATTTTCACCATCCTACTAGTGCTAATACATTTCGCTACTATGCGGTACGGTAGTAGCTATCAGTACCACTACTCATTCACTACAATTGACCTGTAGTCTACTACTGCTACCGGTACTATGCTAACGTTAGCAAGCTACTACCGTAGCTAATGCTAGGCTAAAATCTGACGATTTTATCTTCGGCACACGGGATACGTCTTCAACCGCGTGAAAGAAACATGTAAAACAAAAAATTAAATAAAGCAACCTTACCTCACTTATATTGCGATTAAAATAATCCCAGTAACAAAAAATGTATTTGAGGCCTTAAGACCTCGGACTGGAGTTGTGTAGAGGCCCTCTACAGGGGAGACCTAAGTCTTCCACATCCGCTAAAAGGAAAGCCGTTCAGCTAATGCGGTGAGAAAGAAAACAAAGATTTGCAAATCTATCCTCTGGCCTGTGTAATAGTAACCAAGTTAAAATGATAGTGTATCTACCTATATATGGTGTAAATCTAATAGGAAAGTCCATATGAAAATAATGGCATAATGTTCTAGTACCTGCTCTAAGCGCGGAACCAGCACTGACTGTCAGACACTGGCTGTCTATTCTGCAACAGAGCTCCGCATGCATTGCCTCTGCTGTGACTCGGTGTAGTATTCAGTGTCTTCTACTCAATTTGTTAATGAGACATGAAATTTGCAGCAATTTTTCAGTTATTGAAACTCTTTATGTTCACGACATATAACTTTAAGTCAATATTTACATTTTAGTTTTAAGACCCTATGATGGCAGAATAAACAGTTGTAGGCTGATTTAAAAAAATATCCACAATGCGAAAATCTTATGTTCCCAACGAATCAAGACATTAAGAAACAATAGGACTACTATTAAAATGTAAATTTAATTTAAAAGGTATGTCACTTTAGCAGAATTCAAACGCTGTTCCTGTCTTGACAGCTGTCTTGACCTTATGGGTAAATTATTGCCAAAACTAGATGATGATAAAGATGATTGTTGGCTTTCTTCTGCTCTGTTGCTATTCTAGGTTATCACATACATATGTAATTTCAACATAGCACTGGGAATATTGCCTACAAATTAGCCTACGATTTCAAATATCCGCAGGATATTGTAATGAAATTGTAGGCCTATTTATAGTATGTGTTTTTTGACTGCTTGTGGATACTGGGTTTCATCCAATTGTGTTCCCATTACTGAAGAACACATTGACAGAAGTTGTTGCATTTGAAATGTGGGAACGCACCCACTATAATACAGAGCATACATTTCAAGGTTGTCATCTGCTAGGAGAAAACAATTCTTCATTTATTAAACTCCATCGTGTTAGGCATATGCTATGCGATCTATATTTTCGGCATTTAAAAACTTAATTAACACTACTACTAATTAACATCATGCAAACAAAAGCTCAGAAGTGTTAGACCTCTCCATCTTATAATCAATGCAAACTCACAAGTTTCTTTTCTCTCTACTTTATGGAAACATAAAGATACTATTCTGCTCTTATGTAGGCTACTTAGTATTCTAGTATTAGCCATTATTGTTCAGGCCACTAGAGGGTTGTTGGATTATTTATTTTTTTTATTTATATGTTGACATGGTAGCAGACAAGACAAAAAGCTGTAAACTGTTGGTGTGCTGGTGTCTGACCTGTCCATCCATTGACAAATGTACACGCAAGTCCCTTTGGATAAGTGTCTGCCTGCCAAATGCCGTAAATGTAAGTTCAGAGTTTAAGATCTGAAATTTGAGTATTTAAGACAATCTTCTTGCCTAATAACTTGGGCCTAGTGTCCACAAATTAAAACCAAAAGAAATCTACAACATGGTCTTCTACTTCCAGCTAAGTGTTGGAAATACGCAAGTTAAATAGCTATATAAATAAATATTCAATAGCCTGTCAAGTAGTCCTACAGTTTTACTCTGTATAGAGGAAGATCCCAAAATAAACATATTCCTCTGTGCACAAACACAATCTGATTGGCAGCCATCTGTAGTTAGTTAAAGAAAATGTACACTTTACTTTCAGACTGAAGTAAAATGGGATTGGTCTAAATGCAGCAATAACAAATTAGAAATGGTACAAAACAACCCAGCCAATCAGAGCAAGAAGATGTAAAATCTGAGTAAGGAGAGTTAAATTAGAAATGTGTTGTAAAAAAAAAATAGACATTTTAAATCTGCCATTAATACAACTACAATTCAAGATCACCCTTTTAATAGTAGTCAAACCTGAGATCAGATACTTCAGAGTTGCCACTAGTTCTCCATTCACTAAGTTATTGACGTCCTTGTCAAACTGCACATCACCTCCCTCCCAGAAACAATGAACACAAGCACAGGGAAATAAGTTGACGCACTTTATTCCTAAAACAGAAGCCGTACCACCAAATCGCTGGCATGGCATTCATATATATTTATTTATTTATATATATATATTGCCATTTGGTTTTTGTGTCTAAATGTGTGGTATAAAATACTATATATATACGACAATGTACCTCTTTATTTAAACACAGTGAACTTCATTGCTGTACAAGTCCTAGCTACAGCTTTGCTGTAAGTCCTTTATGCTCAAAGGCATGGAACATAATTCTCCACTCTTTACTTTCTGTACATTGTGACAATACAAATATTCTGTCTGTTACAAAAAAATAATACTCTAAAAGGAACCTCCTATCGCAACATTTTCCATTTCATTTTTATGGGGTTTTTAGGTTTGTTGTTTTAATTAAGACAATTACATATACTTTAGACAAATTGTTTTAAAGCAGGAAGGCAATATAAACCTTCTCCATTTTTATATATATATATATATAAAAGACGTTAGGAAATAAGACAAATTATACATTTAAAAACAATAAATAAGATAGATGCAGGCATTTTCATTTGGATACAATTTCATCCAAAAGATTAAAAAGGAATTCCAGGTCTTAAAACCAAAGGTCCATTCTTGTGTTGCTTTGATCATGTCCCTTTTCTTCCAATAACTTTACAAATACAGACCGGTTTCTTCCAAAACATACTGGCCAGCAACAGCGCTGCCATGCTGGATGCCATGGCAACCTGATCCGACATTCTTTCACTCCGTGACTGCGATTCTGGCCTATCTCTGCCTTTTCCTTGTTTCCGTTGGCTTGCGTTTACTGAAGAGACAGGGTCTTCTTGATGCTAGTAGTAACCCCATATGGCCTTCATCCAGTGCTGGATCCAGTTTCCTTACATAGTCCCCCTCCTGTCCAGCACAGGCTGTTGGTTACAACATGTTCATGATGAAGTTATATAACTGATTGAGCACCACAAAGTGGATGGGCAGGCAGGAGCGCCGGTCCTGCGTTGCAGGGTTGCACGTCAGCCAGGAGAGGGCGTTGTATTGCTCCAGCACAAATCTGTCAAAAACACTGCAGGTGGTAAGTATTCACATTCACTTATGAGCCATGTGAAGAGAGAATTGCCTCATCTCTGTTCACTCCAATGGACTGTTATTTTCACAGCAAGGGAGCCTAAAAATAGTTCCCGGAAGTTAGCCTAAATACTAAAAGTACACAATTTGTGTGTGTGTGTGTGTATGTATATATATA
>JAODOY010047432.1:0-19179 GCA_025399855.1 Forbesichthys papilliferus | reverse complement strand
ATATATATACACAATCTTCATATAACAATGATGAAATTAGAAAAACACCAAGTATTCAGTATTCTGCATTTATACAATACCATGTCAAAATAGAAGGTTTTCAAATACAAAAAATCCCATGATACTAGATGTTACACACAAACACATTAAGTTGATGCATTTACATGATTCATCAATGCATTGTATGAAAGAGGAAGTCCAGATTGGTAGGAAGAGGCAGACAGAGTCTGCGGAGCACTGAATGTGTTTGTTGACAGCCCTCTGCCAGAGACACCCAAACAGCTCGATGCAAGGCGTCTAGGGTGACCATATTTTGGTTATCAAAAAAGAGGCCCCTGGGATCAGGATGGCCAATCGATACCCATAGTAGGTAGAAGGTTGATGCTGTGGGGTTTAAATAGTTGACATATGCTTCCACAACAATGCAACTGTGTTATTCAACTTTAAAGTAAGCAAATCAACTTTTGTCAAATTCAGAAAATATCTACTCACTGTAAGTTCTGTGTCCATGCTACAATAATCAGGTTTTCCTACAAGGTGGTGCAGACAACACTATTCTAGCCTTGGCAATGCATTTTAATGTGTGGGGCAGAGCTTCTGAGGGAGAGGTGGTTTTTTTTTTTGGATCAAGTTCAAATCAACAACCTTTCTCCAGATTGACTGACTCCACCTTTAATACATAAACATAGCCTAGTCTGTAACAAGACACATAGCATATGCTTTCATAGCCATTATGGTAGATAGTCAAGATAATCGTATTGCTTATTCTTTTATCTTTTGGCCATTTCACAGCACTGTGATTGATTCCGTATGAATCAGTAGAAACCAACAGTAGCAGTAGTACTTAGTGCTATGTTGATAGAATGCTGTGCTATCACGGGGTTAACTATTGCTTATGATTTAAGTAGAGCGCTTGGATTGTCATGAAATCTCCTTTAGCTCTAATGTACTGTATGTGGGCTTTTAGATCACACCTTAATTAGACACTGACATTCAGGCTACGTGCTAGCGCAGATCACGCAGTATGCTTCCCACGGATCCCGACGACTGAGTCAAAAACACTGAAATGTTTCACTTTGGAGGTCAGCATGTTGCCCTTGAACTCTCTTCAAAGTACTGGCACAGGTAAGTCGTTCTTGAGTTTGCTAACTTAAAGAAAAACAAGCTCTGCTCCACGCATCAAAATGCATTGCAAAGCCAAGTGGTGATGTTGTGAACGGTAAGCTACAAACTCACCAAAGTGAATTTGTCAAAAAAAGTATTAGCTTAAAATGTGCTTGCAATAGCTGACTATAGCCTACTTTAAAAACAGAATTAGGTTGGATTTTGGTTCAACCCCAAGGACAAGAAAGACAAATCGATGTCTTCCTGGATACCTCAGTATGATTTAAAACAAATTTCCCCTTAAGGTAGTAATACAGTAAAAGGCTATTTGTTGTGCCTGTTGCTGTGCTGTACTGATTGACAGACACTTTGCTTAATTGCCAGTTTAAAAGCAAATTTAGAGCACTGTTGAATTGCATTTGTGACATGCTCTCCAGTATCAAAAGGCATTGTGGAATATTGGCACAGCACGGGTTCATCATGCCTGTAGTGTTTTGTTACATCACCAAGTGTCAGCGCATGTACACATGCACACACACCCTTTCCTGTCACCAGATTAACTATTTTCTTAATAATTGTTATCATAATCAGACAATATACATTATTAATGTTTGGGAGCTTGATTGTATAAGTTGAGCCTGTAGTACATGACAATGCAAGCCTGTACAATTGATACGAGGCCTCTATCTCTAAGTCTCTTATCTCTAATAATGGAAGAATGGGGGAAACGGGAATATACTTTATATATACTTTGTAAACTTCACAAACGGTGTATCTGTAACTAAAGAAAATATGATGTTACAGTATACAGTGGTACACACTCAACTGTTTGTGTTGCAGTCATCAGATTTGAAACAAATAATGTGCTGTTGTAATGTTTGCAATATAGTACAGACTGGATATAATGTCCAAATACTTTTATTAGAATTGTCCACAAATATTTTGGAGTTAGAGGATGTGTTGTGCATTTGAGCTGATTTCCGAGGATTAGAGTCTCATATTGTGAGGAGATATTTTAATGAAGTCAGTGCTCCTCATCCACCCCCACACACACACACAACAGATTGTGCAGTGAACTACTAATCAAGAGTGGAAAAAAAGCATTCGAGAAGGAAAAAGACAGTTTGAGCTTGATATTATGATTAGTGCTCATGCAATTCATACTTCTGTGCTCACGAGTTAAACGTGTGCTCACGGGTGGAATATTTAAGCACACTGAATGTTAAACAGGCAGGTTGATATATAATTGATATTGATATCATAGTGTTTTTGCACCCTATCGTGTGTTTTTGCGTGCTTCTAGTTTAACATTAATTTGACACCATGTGTGCGTCCATAATGTATTCCAGAGAGTCCATTAGTTGAAAGCTAGTACTGTGTATGATTGCTTGCTTTGTTTTGTCACGTGAGTGAAATACTGTATGTGTGAACGAGAGGCTATTTCTTAAAACCTATAATGTATATTATTATAGTTAGAATGCTATTTCCTCCACATGACACTGGGGAACCTGTCACTCAAAACACATCCACCCACCCACATCACACACATGCAAACACACTTCTTGTGACAAGGTAACAAGGTTAGGTGTTACTGTATATGAGACTGAATAGAGCTGAGCCATTTGGGGAAAAGATACATACAGCTTGTTCATTGTTTCTCATCTTTCTTTATGCGTCAGGTCCAGTCAAATGCATTGTATTGCATTTTGATAGTGAAACCCTGACTCCGCACTAGTGAACCCTTTACCACAGTATTAATATTCTGTATGTCACTGTTAGGTTGCATTCCACCGTATTGTGGTCATAGACGAGGACAATCACACTTTTACGTTTTTAGCTTTGAAAACATTTAATCACACAAATCACTGCCATATCAGTGTTGGTGTGAAAAGGAAAGGGCATCCAGATTCATTCAGATTCAGAAGAAGGTTGAACTCTTGACATAATATCATGTGTTCTAGAGCTAGAAATACACATCTAATGGGGACCAGCCTAATATATATATATGTCCCCCCCACTTTCGTAAAGAACAAAATCGTCCCCCCCACTTTTGAGAGAAAAAAAAAGAAATGTATTTTGTTTTAACTCGAGGTACATTTGTTAATTTGCCTACTTTGATGACCATCATAATGTTACTAGCATTGGAAAGTCCACTATTCACTATATTCAATGCCCCACCCTCCTTGGTTGTTGCTATAGGCATGCCTGTAAAATAAGCTATTTGCACCTGTCATATAGGCTAATGGTGTGTGGTGTATTCCAAAGGAATAGCACATTTCTCAAATAATAGTTCTGAAATATCAGAGAGAAGCAGACAGAACATAAAAATGATTTTGAGAGCTACAGTATCTTATAATTCCACCAGTCTCACTCAATGCACGATCTTGACCATTCACATGAATGACAAACATGTATGCTATACTACAGGAACAGTAATATCCTTACATAACAGGGTAAGTCAGCCTACATTGTTTTATTTTAAGATAATTTATTCATGGCTTCCATTAGTTTTATTATCTTGGCTTGCTTTAGACATTTGTTTAGCGCACCAGGATTTGTCTCACAACAATCTGGATCTCATAATTGCACAACATGACTGTATCATACAGTAAAGTTAGTTTTCGTCTTGGATCATCCGATACCTTTGATTTCCTGTTCTTGTGTGTATGTTGGTATCTCCTCTTGCTTTTTTGGGTTCAGAAAAGCGAAAAAATACGACATCTCCCTCTTAGGGTTGTAAAACCATGTGTAGTCTAAAACATGCACCATTTCGGCAATTCCACTAAAAGCTTGACAATTCCCCTGCGCATAACATAGGTTTGTTCATTGACCGTTCTTTGAAAAGGAATATTTCAGAGCAGTTTACTTCTTTTTTAATAGGGATATATATAATGGCATGTGTTGTTGACCAGTGATCATGTTGGCATGTTGACCAGTGTAGTAGTCTAGTCTATGTCATAACCATGTGTAACGATGTCAAGACAATTGCGCTACAACCATAATTTACGTAAATATTACTCTCAAATACTTCAACACATTGATGGGCTATTTATAGCAACTTTCTGGTGTCTTTCTGGTGTCTTGTAATGTGTTTGTCCTTCGCGCGGGAGAGCGCGGTTCAATTTCCGGGTGGGATAGAAAGCATAGATGTACAGGCTTAAAATTTGAGAAATTTTTCGGCACACTTTCGTCCGACCTTAAAAACATCTCCTGCGCCACTGGATATCAGTATTGCTAAATTAATAAAGGGCTCGACTTCGATAAGGGAAACAGTGCAGATGATGTACACTTTGTCATGTTGTATACTTTAGTAGCATCAAAATATCATCGTAAAATGATAAAATCGTAGGGGAAGTTGAGCTTCCCCTGTTGAGGTAGAGCGCCTCTGCCAGTGTAAAATGGTCATGGGATCTTGTAAAAACTGCCAATAAATGAACATACAGTATAGTATTTGACGTCATGCTGTATATAACATTCTGCTATATAACAGACACTTTGCACTAGATCATTATGTTTCATGGAGACAATTCAATTAACTACATGCGGAAGTCTCAGCAGTAGCGAAGTCTGTATTTACTTAAATTGGCTATTTTTTAAGGGTCCAGATGGTTTTGATATGATGGTAGGAGAGAGCATTGTGGTGTATTAATCATTTACGTTGGCCAGATTTGTGGTCAGGTCATGATGAGGGCAAGCCAACAATGTGCATACCCTACAGTGCACTTGTCTTGATATTAAATCCATCTGGTCAGTTTAGTTACTATCAACTAGCTGACGTTCAGCAGTGGGCTAGGAAGCCTAAACTGTTTAGGCTTAGCATGAACTATTTCTAAAACAACCTATTATTTTCCAAGCAACGTACTTGAAATGACTTTCAATCATTTAAAGGTCACAAATAGCCCACAAATATGGCCAAATTATACAGCAACTATAAAACAGATTACAATTTTGCGCACATAGACATTTTTAGCAAATCTAAAAGTGAATGAGTTTCATAATGTTTTCATTATAATGCTTTAGAATGGTCTGCTTCTCATTTCCACTCATTCATACTGTATAACTGCACACTTTAGCGCTCACCGTTGCGACTGCAAGGCAGGCTATGAGTAAAATATTGAAATAACAGTGGAGCAGAAGATTTATCATCTCGGGCCGACTTCTCTCACTGCAATCTCCTGCTCCACTGCCCCTCCTCTGCTCACACCAGAGATCAGCCCTCATCTACTTGACATTCTGCACTACATCCCATCTCACTCCACTCACCCCTATGCACACCAGCTCTCCCCATGTCTTCGTCCACTTTCTCTCTTTCCCGTGCCGCTTAATCTCCCACCACCGACCACCCCAGCCCGTCGCCAGCCCGTTGTGTTATTTAGTCTCTTCTTCCCTGTCTGTGGGTGATAAAGGCGGTGGAAAGCGGCAGGTACAGTTTTGACAAGATGACAGGTTGGCTCCCAATCTCATGTGCCCATTCAAAACATTTATGAAACCATACATATTTAAACCTAGTTGCTAACTACTCTAAAATGTTTTGAGGTGTAAATTAAATCATTATTAATACGACTGAACTATGTTGAGGCACATCAATGTTTGTGTTAATTTTGAAAAAAAATGAAAAAATCAGTATTTTATGGGTTGAAACTAGATCTACACGTCATATCCGTTTATAATCACTAATGGTATTTGCTGGCTTATGAGCGTACCTTGGAGCGCTCATGGTTCATCAAATTCAAATGTTAACATTAATGTCAATGGAGGCCCCCTCTTAGCCCCTCCCCTCGATCAGCTCATTTACTACTTTCTAATATTTGTTATTTTCAATGGGTAAAGTACCACTTTAAACATTAGGAGAACAAGCTTTAAATGCAATACCAGATACAGAGTTGACGTACAATCTTCGGTATTCTAAGCTACTGCAAGTTCATACCAGTGTCATGGAAGAATCAGACAATTATGTTTGTCATTGTTATTACCGCTATACAGTAGCTCTTTTCCTATCAGGTGTTTTGAGTTCATATGACTTGAGACCTCATCTCAAGCCCCTCCTATTTACGAGTTTGCATTCAAGTCCGTGGCCAGAGATCTATCACGCAGGCCAATTAGGAAGCAGCTTTAAAATGAATTGATGACCTATCAGAAACATTGTTATTCCCGATGTTTTCTGAAAAAATAAATAACAATATGGGATAATTTATAGGAGGTAAATTACATTCAGAAACCATGTTCACTTAAATCTAACTTATAGTTTTGCTCTACAAGCCCCATCCGTCAATCTCTTAATTGATTTGCTATTTTTGAGTGAAATAGCTCATAATTAGATGCTTAACCAATATGTATGATCTGTTATGTATATAGGACTATATGCAAGTAAGTATCCCTTACTTACACACGAGACATACTGCATACACATTGTGAGGTGTCAAGTGTGTGATTGCATCTTGTGGGTTATTATCAAGTGGGCGCTACCCCCTAGATGCCATCTACTCATTAGAGAGCCCAGATGTAGTACTTTCACTTCATGCAGGGCCACTGACGACCCCTTTCAGCAGTGCTAGAAAGGTCTAACTTCAATTATATAGTTCAATAATTACAAGTGAATTAAAACCCCTTGACGCCAATTGAGGCGTATTTGCATGACACCGCTTCCAGTCAGACTGCAGCCGAGATAGGGTGTGTGTTCCCCCAGTGCATACCTAGGAACCTGTAATGCTGTATTTTAGCACTCACATGTATTTTCTTTAGGAAATGTCATTCTAGTTAATTCCTATTATTATATCAGTTGCTACTACAAAAATAAGTGTATGTACATTTAGAGTATTGCTGAATTCGGTTGGGCAAAAATCGGCCGGACCTCGGTAAAACCCAAGCCGACCCTGGCGCACCTCGGGTCGAGCAAGATGCCACGTAAGTCCCGCTGGGCAAATATGCATCATACCTAAATGTATATATTCTATGTGCTATATAAAAATGAGCAATCACAAATTCATTTTGCATCACGCAAGTACACACAAAAATTTTTTTTATATATAATTGTGAATATTTTCAGGCATCAAAGGGTTAAATTCTGTGTGTATCATATACTGAAGATGTGTTACTGCTGTCCGTACATTTTACTCCTCTATATTTGTGAAGAGATAAAATGATGTAAAAAAGACGTTTATGTTTCCCTCGAAAAGCAAAACAGTTAATAATTGATAGATGATAGATAATTGGAAAAGATGCATATATGAATCTTCTATTCTATCCTCTTTGTCCAGACAACAAGACTAACGGTGGTGAACAACTGAGAGAGAGAGAGAGAGAGAGAGAGAGAGAGGAGCAGTAAAAAGTTGCTTCCTAGTCTAAACCCCTTTGCAAAGCAGGATCCAGTGCATTATCTACCCGTCCCGTGTCTCTGGATGTCACATCCAGCGTTTCCCTTTTATTGCAGCTCTCTACTCAGTAGTTTACATGGATCCTAATATTCTAATTGTAAACCAAATGAAAATGAAGAAAATGAAATTAAAAACCCAGTTATTGTCACTCCCTGTATTTCATAGTCTCATGAGTTGCATGCAAATCACGTCTCACCAGTTTCACCTCTCCTCGTTGTTGTAGTCCAATCTCCTGCCTTGTATGTAAGCCCTTGTGTTTTCCCCAGGCCGTTGTCAGTAATTACATAGTATTCCCTGTATTCTTGCCTATTGTATTACACTGTGTTATTCCCGAGTCCTGCCTTTGGGTCGTGCATTTAGGTCCTTACCTTACCGGCCTACCTTTAGCAGTAGGCTGCTTAAAGACGTCTCTTTGCCTACCCTGCCTCACTGACCAAGGGGGCGGGGTAGGGTGTGGTGAGAGAAGTTCTAGAGCAGGCCCATTCAATAGGTGGCCCGCGGGCCAAATGCGGCCCACCAACTGCCCCCATGTGGCCCATGAGGGGATTGCACCCTTGACCACTATACATTAGCTCAATATACTCTATAACCACTACACAAATCAGTCAATATATTACTGTAAATTAGTTATTAAATGTTCTACAGCCAAGACATCATGACATAGCCTGTTTGCAAATGTAATGTAGTAGTCCAGACCAAGTGACATGTGTGCACATAGCTCCCGTAGCTCCTGTTAGTGAGGATAATGGTTGGGTATGATACCAGTCACCTTTGAACCCATACCGGTAGAAATACCTGGAATTTGGTGCCAATAATCTACACGTACAACGTTTTTGTCTTTATTTTGTTTAACAAATGTATTTCAGTTGTAGAACACCGCATTGCAAACTGGACGCATGTGGGCGTGGCTGTTATTTAGTAGTGCAAAAGCCCATATGCCAGAGACTTAATAATAAGCAGCACGCTATAACTCTATAGAAAATCTTCGCCATTGACTTGACACAGTGAAGATTAACCTAGCTGCTAGTGCTCTCGATGTCTGACTCTCGTAGACGCTAAATAATTGCTGAAAATATGTGGGCCGCCTACAGTTTCTCTTGTTAATATCTGGCCCACCTGCATTTGTAATTGAAAAGCCCTGTTCTAGAGGCTGCAGAGAGGATGGTGGAGGTGAAACGTTAGCAGTACGGTGCGCCAAGGTATCAAAGAGTTGAGAAAGAGAGCGAGATGTAGGAGAACGAGGCTGATAACGCGGTAAAGATACGAGAAGACACGAGACACACTTGGATGAAAGGGGTAGATAGTTAAGGCATTCAAGATTGATAAGAGAGAGATAGAGAGAGAGGTGAGAGCAAGGAGAGACTGGTGTACAAACTGGTGTTCTGTTTTGGTTGTTAAAAAAAGAGAGGAAGCTCTAATGGTGGTTTGGGTTGCTTTAAAACCTTTTTGCAGCCATCATCATTTGTTAGCCTGTCAAACATAAATAGTAGAGCTCATTCTATTTTCTTTGACAGCTCAGTGAGGTGAAGACAATGCTCTCATGACTATTCATCTGTTATTCTCTCACGTTATGCGTCTTCCAACAAGTGACCACCATATAGGGACTCCAATTTAAAAGATGTCTATAATAATACCTGCTTTTCAATATGGCGAACAATGTCCACCACCCACCCACTCGCTGTGCAGTTGTTCGAAAGGGAAGCTAACACAAGTAAAGAAAAGAGAGTGTATCTATATCATGTGTGCATGCTTTGTCAGTGATTGCTCCCTCATGAATATATGTGATTCCATATTAACATATGGAATACCCGTGTGTTTGCTTGTATTGTATTTGAATAATGGCTTTGCATTGTTACATCTAATGATAATATCACTATCTTTTTCACATTGTTGTCAGCCAACTGGATCATGTTACATACCTATGAATAGAACCATATTCATGATCCTGGCATTACCGCATAACGTATTAAACGCTATATGCATGCTTTTGCCAGATACGCACCTGTGCCAAGAAACACTTCTGTTGTTTATGAAGGTTTTGATACAAACTATGAAGATACAGTAACAATTGACTGCACATATATCCCATAAGGGAAGAAAACAGTAGGCTACTTTAAGTACGGTTCGATGAGAATATAAGTTTGAGAGTTGGCTCAAAGTCCTTCAAGAAACCTTTACAGCTCCTCCTTAGCTATCTGTGTAACTTTCTTGCTGGCCTGCAGACTGTATAATCCTGTGAGCGTGCTGGGTAGCTAATGGTAGTGTTCCCATTCTAGGTTGCCTAAATAGTGTAACCCTGACACGCTTCTCTGGTCTAAAATAACACCAGGCTAGGTCTCAGACGACACACTGTTCCTCATTTAATGCTCCAATTTCATCCTTTCATATGTGTGTGTGCGTGTGTGTGTGTGTGTGTGCGTGTGTGTGCAAGTGTGTGTATTGTAGCCAGGTTCCTTTTTCTTCAAAGGAAATATGTCTTCCAGTTCATTCAGGACCACTATGTTAAAGTAATATTTTATTTCTTTATTTACATTTGGAGGTATGGCTCTGTTCTGGGCGCTCTCTGTGCTTCCATGCACATACATTGAAAGCCCTTTCCATGCGCATACATGGACAAGCAACACAGATGCACGGCAGAACGCGGTGAATGCACGCGGTGGTGCAGGAAGGGGCGGGTAAACCATCTTAAATGTAAGCACCCTAACTATTGGCCAG
Organism: Forbesichthys papilliferus; assembly: GCA_025399855.1. Classification (NCBI taxonomy): domain Eukaryota; kingdom Metazoa; phylum Chordata; class Actinopteri; order Percopsiformes; family Amblyopsidae; genus Forbesichthys; species Forbesichthys papilliferus. Next base: position 8,986 of record JAODOY010047432.1, on the reverse strand, counting down.
TGAGCAGCAATCAGCTGGTTTTTCAGCTGACGATCCAGTAACGTGACTCATGTCCTGCCTGAACTTACGCTGTGCTTTATTTGCAAAGATAGACGCCCACGTTCACTCGCCCTTCTTTAAATCCTGAGAGTGTAGCTAGTTGTCAAGGTAGCAGCCTACCTACATATGTCTGCATTGTGTGTGGGAAAAAAAATGTGTCTAAGGAAGACAGTTGTAGGCTAGCTACTCTGTAAATTTGGTTTTATACAGATACATCAATATCTTATTAGCCCCGGTTAATACATTGATTTTGCAAACTGTCGGCAGCTCTGCGGCTGACGCCGGGTGCCCACCAAATGCGTCCAATGCGTTGCGTTGCGCTGGAAGTCATGCAATGTCAATGGGGCACAGATTGATATTTTCACCGTCTGAAAAACATGGATTGTGAAACATGATTTTAAAAATTGATAATGTTATGACAATCCTGTCAATTGTTTCTGGGGGAGCAAATAAACAGGTTTTTCGACGGGGTGTTCCTGTTCACCCCATACAGGAACCGACCCTGTAAAATGCAGGGTTATACAGCATGTGTGAAAATGGCTCTGCTTCCCTCCACCGTTCTCACGGACACTGCCTTGTAAAAGTGTAAAAACATAAAAAACGAGCATTGAAATTAACATGATGAACAGTGAACGCTGGTGTCCCAGGGACCATAAAATGCAAGTACATTTTAAAATAAATATTTCTGCATCTAAATGACAGAGTTGTAAAATAAAATCGGAATCAGCAAAAGTAATCAGACAGAAAAAATGCTATTATTGCATTTAGTTTATTTTCATCTCTCCCTAAATACAGTATATTTGTCCTTTACCTGAATTTGGTGTTTCAGAATATGTTCTTGAATTTCCTTTGAACAAGTAGGTTTATCAGATTAGAGAACAGAGCTTATGCAATATAGTTCACTGTGCTCTATGGCTGATGGGTTTTTTCTCTATTGTCCACCAATTTATCTCTCTCTCTCTCCCTCTCTATCTCTCTCATCCCTCATTTGACACATATTATCCCATGCCCATTTTAAAAGTTTAAGCTATTGCATGGTAATTGTAAGATAATACACTTTTTTTTCAAATTCACACAATATCTCCTCGCATTTAGTTATTTTACCATTCTCTCTGCGTGTTGAAAAAAAATAATCCAGTACTTCTACACAGCCCTGGTTGTGTAGAAGCATAAATATCACTAACCCTGCTGTTAACATGGATATGTTCCATCAAGGGTATGCAGTACACACTCTATGACATATGTGTGCGTATGTTTCCCACAACAACCAAGGCCTACAGTGACACATCAATAAAATCTCCGCTAAAAAGCCGTAGTATTACGCTTTGCTTCACAGTGCATTTCGATGAGGGCCGTAGAGTGAAATTGTTTTCATTTTAACTCAAAGATAGCAAGTGTTCTTATTAATGACTAACCCTCTTAGGGTTGCCACCCATCCCATAAAATACAGGATAGTCCCGTATTTGAAGCTTGAATCTTGCGTCCCATTGTCAATCAATGCGGGACGTGATATGTCCTGTGTTTTCATAAACGTCACATGCACAATATTGAACATACTAAAACACAAGAAGTAGTAGGAGTCCTGCACTTGCATCTCAAAATCATGGCTTTGTACTATGGCCGCACCATGCAATAAAAAACTAAAGCTAAAGAAATATAAAGATAAAGATAAATAGGCCAAATACTTTAATTGGCAGTTTTTGTTTTGGGCACGGACTGGATACAATGTAACTATCTTAATGAAAATCCAAAAGAGGGGAGTTTCCCTGTGAAAACCTGAACAGTCTTGCGTGTGCAGCCAATTCATTGGAGTTGGGGAAATGTCATGTTTTTACAGTCGAGTGCAACCAAGGAATATTGATCTCTTTTTACATTTTAATTTCTTCAAATAAATGAAGAGGAGAAAATGGAAGTGCGAAATTTGTTGAATGTAAATAATTGAACGTTTTAGCGTAGTTGACCACCATCAAAGCCAAGTGAAGGAGACGGTGAACAGCCCGGATGCAGTAGTACCGGGCTGTAAGATAAGCCCACCAAAGACGTCAGGTCAGCATATTTAACGTTTAGAAAGTTCAAACATCCAAACAATAGGTATATGATGTGTTCAAATAAAGGGTATTGCTTAATTTGAAGTTCATTAAGACTGAAATAACCGTATGGGTAACTGTCATAACTATGACACAACACCTGTCATGAACATTAATACATTTTTTTGACTGTTGTCATTAGCTGTAATTCGGTAAATAATTATGTTTAATTTCAAGTTGACATTGTTTGAGATCTGTCTTTGTCATGACAACTTGACATTAACCAAGATGACATAACCTGTCAAGCCCCACCTGAAACGAGTCCGGCTTACTGCTGAGAATCCGTACACAGCTCACGCTTTGGGCATACGGGGATTGGATTGCCCTTAAAAGGGACCCCCTCACCCCATACTCCTGCAGGACCTCCCACAGTACCTGGTCATATGCCTTCTTCAGATCCACAAAACACATGTAGACCGGAAGGGCATACTACCAGGCCCCCTCCAGGATCCTTGCGAGAGTAAAGCGCTGGTCCATTGTTACATGACCAGGACGAAATCAGCATTGTTGTTCTTCAATCTGAGTTTCGACAATCGGCCGAACCCTCCTCTCCAGCACCTTGGAGTAGACTTTACCAGGGAGGCTGAGTAGTGTGATACCTCTGTTATTGGCACACACTCTCTGGTCCCCCTTTTTGAAGAAGGGAACCACCACCACAGTCTGCCATTGATGGATGGATGGATGGATGGAAGGAAAGATTGATGGATATAATTCCTCTCTAGCTCTTCAGGGTTTGTCATTGAATAATCATATAAAACTAAACACATAAATGTCAATAATGATCATTTCATCACCATGTCTACAATTGTTTCACTTTCAGAATAGAACAACAAGATAACAAAACACAAAAAAAGGCTTGTAAGACACTTATGTGCTATTTTGATAAATGACTTATGCTGTATATTATTTGAAAACACACATTAATACAGCCAGGCAACTTATACCAAGATGCCTTTTCCAAAAAAGTGTTAAAAAAGGTCAAAGAAATGCTGTTACCGCGCGGCGGCCGAGAGAATGGAACAAGCAAAGCCATAAACTGCCGTTGGAGATCCGTCACAACAAGTACCCACCTCATCTGCAAAGCTCATCACACACTTGATGAGTTTCAAACTGCGAGCTTATTTAATGCTTTATCCCCAGTGTATTTTATTGCCTGCACGTACGCATACACACACACTAACAAACAAATTACACATGCACAGAAACCCAAACACCCACACATACTCATAAGCATATGCATCCATATATATATATATATATCTCTATCTATATATATAGTATACAGTATATACATGTTTATATATATTGTGCATATATTGTATAATGTATGCAGACATAAACACACTCACATGCACACACGCCCACACACAAGCCTGTAGGCCCATTTCCATCAAGCTCTGCTGCAGATTTCTTACTATTTATCATCACTCTGCAACCCCCCCTTCCCCAAAACACCCGTGCACCTGCACACACACACACACACACAGTGTGTCGGTTCAAGGCTGCCACCTCAATCGATAATCCCATTAAAGCTCATAGGGCTCTCTGATTTGTTCTGATACAGCCTGCTGGTTGGGGTGTGGGGCTGGGGCTTCATAATTACAGCGGGATTTATTTGCCAGATTGATCATTAAATGGGTTGCATCGGTCCGGAAGCAACGGCACGGCGAGCAAACGCTGCCACGGTTACGCTGACACACAAAGTTTGTCATCTCAGTCATTCTCCCCTCCCCGATTCTTTCCGTTCTTTTCCTCCTTCGACTTTGCTCACACTTTCTGCCTGAAGATGTAGAGCTGTGTGTGTGCGTATGTGTGCGCACGTGTGTGTGTGTGTGTGTGTGTGCGTGCGCGCGTGCATGTGTGTGCACACGTGAAGAGGAGAGAAAAGTGAAGCACAATTTTAAAACTAATTGTAGCCGATACCTTTTTTTTGGCGGAACGATACTTTATCTCCAAGGCACACACACGCATGTGCACCCACGAACGCATGCGTGCACAAAGAATTTATAATTGGCCATGTTAAGTGGGTTACTGTCAGGGCCTAATGACAGTGTTGCCAGTGGAATACGTGTAATAAGCTACAGAAGATGGCATAATGTATGCCCAGGAGACACAAACTACTGCTCTCACCACATCTCCACATGCCATGCACACACACACACAAACACACACACACGCACACACACATGCACACACGTCTAAAGAAAACAGGGCACATCTGCCCAACAGTGGGGGAGTGGCAGTAGGCGTTGATGAGTAGGACGTTATCGCTGGAGCATTGCGTGTGTGTGTGTGCATGTGTGTGCGTGTCTGGCTGTACACACACACACACACACACACACATCTAAATTATAATAGGGTACATCTGCCCAACAATGGGGGGAGTCAGATATCATCGAAGCATTAGTTTGTTTGTGTGTCCACGAAAATGCACAGGTGTTACCTTTACCTATCTGGTGGCACACACACACACACACACACACACACATTTGATTACTAACTAGTGTAGTGATTTGGGATATTGGCTCAATAAAACATTACATTTTGTGATGGCTCACACAACAATGAAATTGCCCACACTCAAAATAATATAATACCGTCTGATCGGTCAACAGAAATCTAAAATCAATGAAGACCCACAGAACAATGTCACAGTGGTCATAGCAAACAGAAACTGAGCATTACTGACCACCTAATTCAGTTGAAACATTCTGTTGTCTTACCTTTGTTGTCTTTATCCAGACAGACCCAGGACGTCCTCCGATTCCTCCCCTACTGAGGCAGAGATGGATTCCTGTGGGTACGGAAGGTCTGCTCGGGTGGTTCTCTTGGCTATGGACTGCTGCTTAGGGTCACAATCCCATTAAATGCTACTTGTCTTGTGTTTCTGATGGTGTGTCTCACCTCAAACCATAGGAGGAAATTCAAACACCAGTCTAGTAACCTGCAAGGTTAAAAAGAGAAGATAATATTGTTTAAGAGAGGCATAGTAGTCAAACAGAGATTATTTCCAAAAATGATTCAGTTTACCAAAAAAATTATAGCAAGGCAGTAATTTAATCTAATACTGTATGTTTTAAGACATGTCAATTATGTACAGTAATCCACATCATTCTGATGCAGTGCGTAGGCTTCGAATAATGGAAAGACAAGGATAACATCTTCATTTTGAGGACAGCATACTTAAACATTTAAAACCAAAGATGCTATAATGTTCTTCCATTTTTAACCGACCAGTCTTTCTGTTTTCATATTTATAAACTCTTGTTCTCCAGCCGTTGTCTGCACAATCACTCACTCATTCAGCACTTGCTGCTTGATGGACCAGAAACATATCACGGGGCATTACGTCACATGAACCACAAGGTCCACAGTGTTAGGATGATGCTGGAACTGGAATTATATATCCTACACAGTGCACTCTATATTATTTATATTGTGTAGTTGCACTCGTATCTCTTATTGAAAATGGAACTATCTATGGTGTCAGTGGTCCATGCCGTTCAGCAGTAAGTCTGACGCAAAATAAACCCTCTGGAAGCCAGCAATGATTTCTTGAACTTTAGGAAACAAAAGCAAATTAACGCAGTTATACAATGTTCAGGTCATTTCAGAGTTTCTTCAATGTGTCTATTCGTTTCTTCAACTGTGTTACTTTTTGGGCTCATTAAATCTGACTGAATATTTAGACGGTAATACACAGCACAGCGCTAATCTTAGGGGTAGTAACTAAATAAAAGTAAAGGATGATGTTAATCATAGCCACAATAGCATCTATAACAGTATTGATTTGCATTACATTACCAATAACGGCTCTTACATATATTGTACTTCATCTATTTTTCTAGGTACCGCATACTGTATTTAGCGGTTGTCATTGTTTTCATTTTCATTACTCATCTTCCTTGTTTATGCGTGTGATATACAGTATGTTTGAATGTGTTAGTGTGTGTGTATTGACATGTGTTTTCATTGTAGTTTTTATCTTGGTTACTTTTAGTGCGTGTGACTTGAATGTTGGGTTTTTTGTTTACTCTTGTTTACTCTTGTTTGTAATACAGTATTTCAGGACCCCCTTGAAAACAAGATGATGCATTATAAGGGGCTTTATCTTATTATATAAATGTATACAACAAGTGTCTTGAGTAGGCCAACAAACCAGTTATTTCCTCAGCACAAAGTTTCATGTATTGTGGAGCCCAGTGGCTCCACTTTCATCTGTTAATGGAGAAAAAGTGGTCAGGTTGAATAGAGGTGTCACGCCGTTGGGTAAGGGTGAATGCAGACACAAACAAACAAAGAGACCAGATGGAGAACTTGACAAGACGAGCCACAGCTCGGCATTTAATAAACCCAACTCCAACACAAACACAGGCGCGTAAGAGTCACATACACTAACAGCAAAACGTGCTACAGCGAACAATAACCCAGAAACACAATAAAAATCTCCATGGGCAACACAGTGGCCCAGTGGATAGCATGTGGAAACATGTCAACACTGGAGGGATGGGTTAATTTATTAATCCCCTAGGCGTTATATTTGCTGTATGAATATCCTCCTATTTGTAAATTGTCTCATTCCCAGTTTTTTCTAATATCTGTTAGAAAAATTAACTTTAGGAAATCCATTTAAAGAATAAGCTAATGTATCACGCCAACTGTATAAAAAACAAAAATGAAAATAGCATGTGCAATTCTTCACATGAAATGCACCATGGAGTTGTGTTATGTTTTGTGCCCGTCACAGACTAACAACAATCTTTCTTCTTAGTCTGAGATGCATCCTGGGTAATAGATACTCCTCTGCAAATAATTCTGAGAGAATCCAGTATGAATTCATCAAACTGGGTTATGACGTACAATATGTTTCTCCTTTATTCCTGTACTAACATGTTATCGCAGAACACACAAACACCGCTCGCGGCCTAAATATAGAGATCCATCCGTCCTTCTTCCCCCACCCCGCTCTTTTACCACACACCTAGTTGCAGCCTGCGGCCTCTGGAACTGCCAGTCGGCTGTCAAGAAAACAGAGACCATCTCGGCCTATGCCTCCCTTCAGTCTCTACATTTCCTGGCCCTGACAGAAACATGGATCACTCCAACCAACACGGCCACTCCTGCGGCCCTCTCAGCTGCTTACTCCTTCTCCCACACACCCGGACCATCTGGTCGGGGAGGTGGAACAGGACTTCTCATCTCTCCAAAATGGACCTACTGTGCTCTCTCTCTCTCCCTCACCTGTCCATATCCTCCTTTGAGTTCTACGCTATCTCAGTCACCCGTCTTGTTAAACTCTCTATCGTTGTCATCTACCGTCCCCCAGGCCAGCTCAAGAACTTCCTGGATGAAATGAATGTCCTCCTGAGCTCCATCCCTGAAGATGGCCCGCCACTTACACTACTGGGTGACTTCAACATCCCTCCAGAGAAACTGCACTCAGTGGAGTTTCTCAACTTCTTTTCCTCATTTAACTTTACACTTTCGCCTTCCCCTCCAACACACAGGGCAGGAAACCTTCTAGACCTTGTTTTCATTAGTTCCTGCTTGGCTAACACACTCTCATTCACCCCTCTTCCAGTGTTTGACCATCACTTCATCTCATTCTCCCTCTCCCTGAATCCTCTCTCTGCCCACACCCCTCCCGCTCGTGTCATCTCCCGTCGCAACCTAAAAACCCTCTGCCCCTCCTCTCTCTCTTCTGTCGTACTCTCTCTACTACCTTCAACCGAAGAATACTCTTCCATGTCCACAGACGCCGCAGCCTACACTCTAGCATCTGCTCTGACACCCTTTGCCCGCTCACTACTCGACCAGTGCGATCATCTCCACCTACCCCGTGGCTCTCTGAACCTCTAAAAGCCTGGAGGGCAGAGCTAAGAGCAGCCAAGAGAAAATAGAAAAAATCTGAACGGCATGAATGGCGTCTCTCTTCCTACCACCACCTTCTCTCCAAATTCACCTCCTCTGTTTCTGCATCCAAAACTACATTCTACCAAGCAAAAATCAACTCTGCCGCTGATCCTGGGAAGCTATTCACTGTGTTTTCCTCCCTCCTCACACCACCCTCCCCCCGCCACTATCATCACTATCACCTGATGACTTCGTAACCTTCTTCGCGAAGAAAGTGAATGACATTAGCAGCACTTTCACTTCCCCATTGACTACCTGTTATAAAACATCGGCCTGCAACCTAAATTATTTCTGCCCCCTCTCTACGGAGGAAGTCCAGACCCTCATAGTGTCCAACCAAGCTACCACCTGTCCCTTGGACCCTATCCCCACAACTCTTCTCCAAGACATCTCACGTGACCGCTTACCATTCCTCACCTCACTAATCAACTCTTCTGTCTTCAAGCTTGGTCCCAGTGACCTTCAAAACGGCTAGTCAGACCGCTGCTCAAGAAACCAGCCCTCCAGCACTCCAGAATTCTAGACCAGTATCACTCCTCTCCTTCCTGTCAAAAACCCTTGAGCGTGCTGTCTCCAACCAACTCTCCCTCTACTTCGCAGACAACAACCTCCTGGACCCCCACCAATCTGGCTTCAAAGCTGCTCACTCCACTGAGACTGCTCTTCTCTTGGTGACTGAAACCCTACACACTGCTAAAGCATCCTCCCTCTTATCAGTCCTCATCCTTTTAGACTTGTCAGCTCCATTCGACACTGTAAACCACCAGATCCTCCTCTCAACTCTAGCTGAGCTAGGAAATTCAGACTGTGCTATCTCCTGGTTTGAATCCTATCTGTCAGATCGCTCCTACCAAGTCCTCTGGGATAGACGTCTATCCAAACACTGCCCACTCAACACAGGAGTTCCTCAAGGATCTGTGCTGGGACCCCTACTCTTCTCACTGTAC
>JAODOY010047431.1:0-42749 GCA_025399855.1 Forbesichthys papilliferus | reverse complement strand
GGATGGACTCTATTCTACTCTGGAGTTGCCCAGGGTGTGAGGCGCCGGGCGGGTGTGGGGATACTAGCAAGCCCCCGTTCAACACAGCTCTCAGGATAATAGGGACACACAAACCTCTCCACCACAATAAGGTGATGGTTCCCGGAGAGGGATAACTTAAATAGTGAAAATAAATGTAATAGAAACTACTGGCACTAAAACCTTTACTTTACAAGTGTGGTGAATGGGAGATGCTGTCACAATCCTGGAGGTTGTGTGGATTGTGCGGCTCCAGCCCAATGATTTCATCCGGGGGAAGTTGCTGCCTTGGTCAAGGACAGCGTGTCAATGGCGATGTTCCCTGAGCTGGAAAGAGAACTGTGCAGAGCCAATGGATGTGTGTTGGTCATCTCCTGCTCGGTGGAGGCGTGTTGTCACAAGGAGATGCTGACATGGTCCCGGACTATGTATGGATGGCGGTGGCTATTGCTGTAGAAGCCGTCTCCAATTCAGACAGGCACTATGGTTGTTGAGCGGTCCTGGTCTTGTCTAGTGCTATTGCACATTTCCTTTGACCTGGGACTCACGTGGCATCTGTTAATGCTACAATTGACAGACCACCCTTAGTTAACTAACAAAACGTTTAATCTTTCTGATGTGTTAGTTCTTATGTACGGCACAATGTGTAAATTATTATACATAGTATTAATGCTAAATGTTTGCCTACCATCACCTATTGCATCATAACTGTTCTGGAGGGGTGGGTTCCTCTTTCTGTGGTCCCTTTTTAACTACATTTAAATATGTACAATTAAAAAAATAAGCAAATGCCATGGACATTCATGAGAGCCCCTGCTGGAGGGAGTTGGCGGGACAGCTAGCCCAAGCAGTTTCTCTAGAAACCTCAAAAAATGTGTATAGTTCTTTACTGTTATTAGCCTATTTCCACTATTCAATTATCTTTTTCTCAGTTGTGTTGTCCCATGCCATAGTCCATCTGACATCAGTAACAGCAGCATCCCTCTCTCTCTTTGATAGCCTGTGCATATGTGCAACAGAGAGCATTTGTCAGAACATGTCTTGGGAGCTGTCAAACTAGGCAAGAAAATAAAAACCAATTCTGACATGCTAGTCTTTTCATTGGAATGTTGTGAGGCGTCTCAGACCCACATTGCTAGTCTTTGATTTTGTCACACAAAAAGAAGTAAAGACGGCAGCGTCAATCTTTTCCGGCAGGCCACGTTTTATGGAAATGTGTCAGCCATGACCAACTTGTGACAAAATCAGGCTGACTTTGGTCATGACTTGGTCATTGACTTATGTAGTTGGTCGTAAAGTAGGCGGATGTCGACGCAGTTAGCCAACGCTGTGTCCCAGACTTCATGCAAGTAAAGGCTGGCTCTACGTATGTCGTTTTTATAAAAAAGATTTTTTATTAAATTACTTAGTGGTATTTTAGTAGTAGTTTATATTTATTTCAAAATAATCTTGCTCCTTTGGTCATGACCCACCCTTCATGACCTAAGGTGAGGGTAGGAATGAAAATTGCCTGGTATATTTAGAGCTTTGCCTTCCGGCTCAGCTCTCGATTTGTCACTATGGTGCGGTAAAGTGAATGCCATTGTCCTCTCACTCGTGAACAAGACCCTGAGGTACTTGAACTCCTTCACTTTAACTCATTGGTCATGGATCATGGTTACAAGTGGCTGAAATGGGTTTTCTCAGGAGGGTGGCTGTCGTCTCCCTTAGGGGAGAAGCTCAGTCATCCGTGAGGAGCTCGGAGTAGAGCCTCTGCTCCTTTGCATCGAAATTAGCCAGTTGAGATGGTATGGGCATCTGGTAAGGATAACCCCTGGGCGCCTTCCCAGGAAGGTGTTGTAGGCACGTCCAGCTGGGAGGAGGCCTCAGGGAAGACCCAGGACTAGGCAGAGAGATTGTTAATTATTATTATTATTATTATTATTATTATTATTATTATAAGAGAAGTTTGGGGCCCCCTGCTTGAGCTGCTGCCCCGCGTCCTGACTATGGATAAGCAGGTGAGAATGGATGGATTAAATATATTTTTTAAATATTAATTAATTAATGTTAATATGTACTGTAGGCTATAACATTACAAATTACAAACTTTGGTTAACACTCACTGTTTTTAATTGTGCTTTATAATTAAATTTGACATTTTATTTTATTTTTCAAATATTGCTCTTATTTTCTCTTTAAAAGTCTAACCTGGGTTTCTGAGTTTCTGAGAACCCACAAATTAGAGATTTCTTAGTATTCCTAGAGTAAAAGTCCCAAGGTGATGTAATCACATCTGTAGCCAGGCCAACAAGGCCTTGCTCAAAACCGCTGGTCACAATTTGTCTTCATAGACACTTGAAATGTTTGTGCTGTACAGTCAGTCACATGTTTTCAAGTTGTTTCAAGTCGAAGGCATACATTGTATATATAAACACAATGTCAATACAACCAACGAATTTCCGATGGATTTCTTAGAGATTTGTGATTAAAAACTGCATTCACATTCTAGTCATTGCTAGCTTGATAAGATGCACTGTAGCCATATTATACTTTGTATTACAGTGCATGGCAACATGAATATGACTTAACTGTTCAATTACTAACACTATTGTAAAATATGTTGGAGAAAATTCAAAAGCAGTTGTAAATATAATTGTTTTTATATTTCATGTTCACACTCCCTGAGAGGTAAAAGAAAACAGCAAGAGGTATTGCATTTGCTGGGTCTTCAAACAGGATACTAACTCCTAAATTATGAATGACTGTAAGTGTTCAATAATTTCAATGTCTATCCCACATAGCTGCAGCAATATTGGGATACATAAAAAAGGAATCATCTGAAAAATATGTCTTTTGCAATAAATGTAAACGGGCTTAGTTATAGGTTTTAACCGTGACAACCGGTGCAGTTGCACATAAATGAAAACACTGCTTGGCAGCCAAACTCTTAACTTTCAAGGTGATACTTGATTCTTTGTATCAGCAGGAAACCGTTGCCAAGGGAACAGAAATACTTGACTGTTGATAAAGAATGTCAAGCAATCAAGAGGGAGCTGCAGGCACTGAAACATGCTCTGATAGGCCAGCACCTCCACCTTCTCTCCAGAATGAATGTTGGAAACATGACAATCTATCACACATACCTAGGATGCCCTGTCACACCCATTCTATTCAGCGTCATACTCCTGCCATCCAAAGGTCGCTATTAAAACACGACAAAATAGTTGTTCGAAGGTCATCTGCAAAGCGGTGCTAGTTTAAACGCAGACAGCTAATAAATGTCAAGGCGGATTCAACTACATTGTCAGTAAAATACAAATAAATCCTTATCATTGCTGGGTTACTCCTAACAACCTAATATCTCACATGTGTCATGTCTGAGTTAATGCAACACAGGCACCACTGTGTTTTTCAATACAAGTAGGCCTACAGTATATTTCATTGAGCTGTTAAATGCTTTGTGTTTACATGAATACAGCCTGCATCATTTCTTTCAAATACATTTTCAGAGGTTTTTAATATAATCCCCAGTTGCTGGAGCTCTCTCTCTCTCTAAACTCGTAGATTGTAGATTGTGGAGGTGTATTTCAGTGAAGAACACATCCCCCCACACCCCACCCTTTCGGGGGAAGTTGTATCTGTACTTAGAAGCTTTGTTTCTTTGTGGAAGTGCATTGCATTTAGGTAATGAGTTGTAGATGAGCTGGAGAGATGTTCACAATCGAATAATGACTTCATAAAAGCATATACAGTAGTCTGTAGATAGTGCTAAAAAAAAAAAAAAATTACAGGAGGCCTGTGTGAATGTTACATAAATAAAAGAGTAAATAGTGAGTGGTGCAATCTTCTGATGCATTTCACAGAGATTACAAATGGATAAACGCTGCTGTTTCACTCATCGCGGCACTGCACTTTGTTCTGAGTATTTTCAAGCATAAGGTATGACAATTGATAGAAGCACACAGCATTCTGAAAGTGTGCTTTGTACTCATGGCCCTAACATGGTGGCGTCTCCCAGAAGCGAAAAAAATGGAAGAGGTGCAGATGGAACAAGTCCAGTCAATTAACAGAAAGTCATTACAGAATATTCCTTCTGTTTATAGTTACCCTTAGATACATAGTTTATTTGACTATATATTGCATTATTAGTCTAAGAAAGCAGAATATTTTATATGTACTGTGTGTCATGTGTACTGCTGCACAGTACATAGGACAAATAGCTGTGAGCAGTACTTCTGTGGGGCAGTGGCACATGACTATTTACATTATTATATACATTATTACATTATCCTGTACACTTAGTGTGGCTCTTTACTTCAGTTCACAAAGACTAGCATTGTAGAATGTTCTTTCTGCATCACTTTAACATTTTTATTATTATTAATAGTTCATCATGTAATTGGGTGCACCAGTTGTAACATGAAAAACATTAGTGCTATGCACATTAATTAGTATGTTTCCGTGTGCTGGTGTGTATGCTATTACAATGCTGGCCTATCTCCAAATAACTATAGTGTTTACATACTGTTTGTCATTATTTACTTTTGGTAGCACAGCATGTTGTTACATTCTTGTAGCCTACAGAGTCGCCGTCTGTGTGGCAGTGTGGGATGTGTGTGGGTGTGTAAGTGAGGTAACGTTAGCTAGCCAGTCCCATGTACAAAGGTCCAACTCCTCTGTTGTAATATGATTATCTTTAACACCATTACAAACAAGTGGCAGTATAAAGTATTATTAGGTAATTCCACCTACTGTATATATAACTGATTATTAGAAACAGATGTTCTCTAAACATTAAGACAATAATGATTGTATGTATGAAGATAATACTAAATAATAAATGATAAATAATACATAGGTTTTCTCAGGAGGGTGGCTGACTTCTCCCTTAGAGATAGGGTGAGAAGCTCAGCTATCCGTGAGGAACTCGGAGTAGAGCCGCTGCTCCTTTGCGTCGAAAGGAGCCAGTTGAGGTGGTACAGGCATCTGGTAAGTTAGGTGTTCCAGTTGTCCAGTTGGGAAGAGTCCTCGAGGAAGACCCAGGAGGTGGAGAGATTATATCTCCATATTGGCCTAAGATCCCCCAGTCAGAGCTGGATCATTAATTTAACTTTCCAGTCCGTGCCATGTGACCAGTGACACTGGCTTCTATCTGGTTGGTCCCCGGGCACTGCACACATTGGCTGCTCACTGCTCCTTTGGGTTAAATTCAGACATTGAAAGTTCCTTTCTTTCCTTTCTAGGCATTTTCCCTTCTAAAAGTTTGACAAGTCATGTAACATTGGACCGCGTTCTATGAAGGGGCCTACTGTATTGGAGCTTTTTTTTTTTTATGGGGAGATATGGCATGTGTTGTTGAATAGTGATTATGTAGTCATGTTGACCAGTGTGGATTACTGCTATCCATGGCGTCATAAACACTGCAGTAGGCCTATCCCATTGTATCATCGTATTTTAGTGTTAAAGCATTAACACAAATTACATGAAATAACTTTGTAACTAAATGAGATGAAACCTTTTGTCCACAGTTTGGTCTTCCCCACCTAAAACATCTCTACTGTGCTCAGCTCATAATGCTATATTAATGCAACAACCATGTCTGCATCAGCTCTAAATAAAGTAATAAGTGTTCATCAGTGCATGAGTATTAGCATGCTCTCAATGGGCCAGTCACTTCTTTTTATGTGCCCAGTACAACAACAGCTTTCAGATTGATTATAATGGATTCTACTGTATACCGCATAAACCAACAAGTTATAATTTGACATAATTAACTAGACCTGATGTTATTTCATTAAACCTGCATATACTGTCTGAATCACAATGTAAATGAATCACACAATTGGTAATTTAGGTTTTTGAGAAAGATAAACATTATGAGACCAGAATGATTAAGATAATTCATAACTGACCTGCCTCACAAATTGCCTGGTGGCAACTGCTTTTAATTACTATCTCGGAAACTGCCCGATGCACAAGGTACTCCAATATGCCAGATTACATCTCTGTGTCTGTCTGAGCAATTGAGTAGGCTAATTGATTAAATAGTCAGCTGAATCACATCAAACATTATACTGTTCACACTGCCATACATTACCATGTGAATTGCTAAACAATTTGGTGTAGAAAAATAATACTAATCAAAACACCTTTATTCCTTCATAGTAATGTGTGACCATTTACTTGATTATATTCAGTCTTTATATATCTAATCGAAGACCAATGTATATTTTATACAAATAAAGCTGTAGTATATTAAGGTTTCTTGCCTTGAGATAAAAATAAATAAATGTCTATTAACAAAGGCCATATGTTGACGCACACACCATACAGATGTTTCACCGTGTTGTATTTCCTTAGTTAGCTTCTGCACATTCTCAACATATGTATTGTGCTTTAAATACATATATTTGAACTTTGCGGTAAAATGCATATTATTTTCCTCTTGTTTCTATACTAATGAGGCATCCCTGTTGTATATTTCACCAGCATCTCCAGCTGTGAGATGTAGCTGTTAATGCAGCTTATATGTTCTCTCAGTAAATGCGGTAGCATTGCCTGTAGATACAAAGACCAGTGCCGTTAAAATATAACACATTTGAGCTGGGTGTCATGCTGCATATTAGCTTAGGAACAGACCTATACATGTGTATGAAACTAGAGTTTAAAAAAGATATAACAACGTGCACTTTCATGCACAGTTGTGGTTCAAACATAAACAGAGAGCTGGGGTCGGATGTTTTTAGGGTGTTAGAATACGATATGCAGGATTATTTGTTCCCCTCTACAATATGTCTGGAAAATCTCCATTCAAAGTAATCTGTCATGGAAGCAGTGCCAGCAGATCAGTCAGTCAAATCATTGTGAAGCGACTGGACCACATTCAGTTATTTAGAATGACTGATGATGATTTAGAAGAATGATGTTCAAAACACAAACAAAAGTGCTAGCTGACGGTTGCACCTTCAACCAATCAAAACAAGGGCCATGTGGGGGTGATGTTCCAAACACAGGCCCTTAATTGCTATTGTACACAGACGTTTGGCTCTTTTGATTTGACATTAGCAAATCGTAGAGGCAGGGCTCTACGACATATAAGGTACATTTAAGAACTGTACTATGCAAATCACTAAAAGTTGGTTTTTCTCAGCGTGAGCTGTTGACCACAATGGCACAAGCATATCTTAAAAAAAATCCAAAATAAATAAACATAACAGCAGAAACGCCGTCTCGCCTGCCTTGTAGATTTTACGATGGAGGTTGGCTGCAACCTTTTATGGTGGCGGCTCACACTGATTCAACACTCTGAAGCAGGGAACAGTCCTGGTACAAGACATCCAGCAACGAACCAATTGGCACACAGTGACACAGAGAATGTAAGTCAGACGGGTATAAAATGCAGACAACAGAGTTTCTGTCGTTACAATAGCAACATGCAAATGAGTTGTGGACTGCATGGTTCAGTGGACTCGCTCTGGTGGAATGTACCGACGATCCCCTGGGCAAGACTAGCCCTTATGAGGCAGGGTTGGCTTGTGTCTTCTGCGTCATAGCCCTTAGGTCTACCTCAGTCTCACACAAACACACACACACACACACACACACACACACACACGCACGCACGCACATGCACGCACGGACGCACGCACACATACAGCAGATATATTCCACATCGCCTCCAGTGTACCTCCAGTGAAACCATTAGTTAGACTTTCTAAAGTGTGAGCTCTCTTTTATAGGAAGTAAACATTGTTTGTGCCTGCGATACACCATTAACGCTGAAGGTTCTTCTCAATAACAACAAACAGAATTCATTACCGCACCATGGAGTTCAACTTGAGGCAGTTTTTGACAGTGTTATGGCGGAATTAAGATATGAATTCAAACAGATTTCGACACAGTTTTGTCGTTGCCTACAAATGTCCAGGGTCAGGACGGAATATGAACATTGTGAATGACGAATGAGCGTCTTTAGCCCTTTAAGTGTGACAACATAAATGAACAGTGAGGTGGCATCTGGTATGCCCCATGACACCCCGACAAAAAGTCTAGCATGTCAGAATATTTTGTATTTTCCTGCCCGATTTGACAACTCTTACTTATAATTTCTTAGTAGTGTCCCCACCAGCATCACACACACACAGGCACACACACACACACACCCGCACACACACACATGCACGCACACATCTTCTATACCCATTGATAATCCTCCCCGATGACCTCTGTACTCTCGCAAGGTCGTGGAAGGCAGAATAATATACGATCTCCCGACCAAGACAGCCTTAGAATGTATGGCATGATTTGACATGGTGGCCATAATGAAAGACAAATACATTGTGTAGTCTTATCCCAACATTCTCAAAACACAGGCCAAATAAAACATTGCTGGAGACAAATAAAACAATTGTAACTCTATCAAAACACCTCTCTGATCAATTCCATAGGGTGTGCCCTCAAAAGCTCCACCTCCGAATATGGACACGCATTGCCAAAGCTAGGATAGTGTTGTGCGGTGTGGTCTGCACAACTTTGTGTTCCTATTTACAGACACAGGACTGTGTAGAAACTAAGGATGTGCAGAGAACCCGCTATTTGTATTTGTTATTTGTTGTGTCACCAAATTATTTGTATTCATATTTGTAATTAGCACAACAATCCTGTACAATGGGGAAAAGTTTTGGGCATGTCGTGCCAAATGTGTACACCTGAAACACGCTTGCAAACAGCTTTCAGCTCGTCTACAGCTGTATCGCACCATATATAGGCTATGTCTACACTACAGCTGTTCTTATATGGATGTAATAGGCTATTTAATGTGCAAATACATAGTTACATACATACATACATATTTGTCTGTGGTAATAGGTAAGTCTTTGTGAAACTTTAACCTTTCCGGTAACTTATTAAGTGTTTACAGAGTAAGTATTAAGGTAGAGTATTGCAAGGAATTTTCTAGCAAAATTGTACTGAACACTTGTTTTCAGGCATGATTATTATCTAGGGCAATATTATTTTCAATTTAATGTAAATTTATTTTTTTCAATTAGATGATTACTGCTAGGGCTACGTTCAAAATAAAAGGGAAGTTTGCCAAAATAAAATTAATAAAACAATTGAATGTTCTCTATATTAACCTTTCATTAACATCAATCAATAATTGAAATGAAGTCCTAACTTAATCTGATCATCTACGCAATATAAACAATCACAAAAATAGAAAGATTTAACATGCCAATGCAGTTTATTGCTTTGGATGGCATTTCAAAGAACAATGTTTAAGTGTGAAGAAATCAAAAAGTAATGGAAATCAATCAGATTATTGTAGTAAATTTAGATAATCCAAAAATGACGTGACTGATTTTAGTCTGGTAACTAGTAACTGTAAGAGACTACATACAAAAGGTAACCTTATAACCTACCTATAATGATTTATGAATCTATATCTTCATACATTGTATTCCATCTACATAATGTAACGTGTACTTATATTGGACATGCTGCTAACAGTTAAAGGTTCCATGTTGATATATTTGCATGCTGAGCACCTGTAATGTCAGGAGTTTCACCCAGGGACAGACTATTCCTCCCCATTGTACCTCACCAGTCCACTAAAAACCAGCCTGCAGACATTCAACACAACCCAGCTACACACCAGACCACAACACATCAATCACTCTCATTCTGTTCACTTGTAAACTGTACAGCATGTCTGGGTGTGTAAGGGGATTAGGTTGTTGGTTGTTGTTTTGTCATGATACAAAATGACATCAGTGTTTTATTTCCATTAAGGTGTTGTTTTTGTCTGATCGCTTCTCCGTGCACGTTTGTTGTTTCTTCATGACTCCATCCGCACCTGTACTCTTGCCATGTCATTCCATTACAATACCTCATGTCATCTAACACATCATTAGGATAATATATTGCAGCTAAATATATCCATAATGTTAAATCATCAGTGATAACAATGCTTAATAAACCACTTTTGTGTACAGTATTGTTATGCCCGTCTAGGGGGAATAAGCTCCAGCACAACATAATAAATTGGCCTCCATTCACAGCTCCAAAAAACAGATATTGAAATAAATGCCAAATAATGTTTTTTTGTAATGGGCCACCAAACAATATAACAAGGAAGCAACGATAAATGGGTTCAGAGTGGACTTTTAGCCTGAAATAACAACTAAAATAATAATAGATAAAACAATAAAAACAAAAAACAAAGAACCTAACCTAACTAAGTAACTAACTAACCAAAAAACAGTAGAAAACAATAACACAGCAGTCCACTCATATGGCTAACGTAGTGGTATAAAGACACTAACAAGCTGTCGGGGGGAGAGGTGAGAATGGAGACAAGCCTAAGAAGCAGGTTGACAGACCTTTTACGCTAGGCCCCGCTCTCTATCTGATTATAGACCCATGTATGCAATGTTGTCCTACAGAAGCACATGCACACACAAGTCACCTATAGACAATTAAAATGATTTACCAATACTACAGCCAAGGATCATAACAGCATATTACCAAAGTGTCTGGACACACATTAATGGGTTTGGCTATTTAAAGGTATAGTCAACTATTGCAAGATAATTGTAAGATAATACACATTTTGTCAAATTCACCAAACATCTCGCATTTCACTAGCTTACCATTCTCTGTTTGTGCTGA
This sequence comes from Forbesichthys papilliferus, assembly GCA_025399855.1. Classification (NCBI taxonomy): domain Eukaryota; kingdom Metazoa; phylum Chordata; class Actinopteri; order Percopsiformes; family Amblyopsidae; genus Forbesichthys; species Forbesichthys papilliferus. The sequence continues at coordinate 32,078 of JAODOY010047431.1, read as the reverse complement.
AAAAACAATCTGATACTTCTACACAGCCCTGACTCCATAAATAGGAACATAAACAAAGTGGCGAACACCGCTCACCACAACAAAGCTGTATTACCACACTTTGCTTCACAATGCGTTTCCGTGTTTGAGACAGCGATGCCTATAGAGAGCATGGAACAAATATGTATGGTAGTTAACGGCAAGAATACAATAATTTTTAGATCTTTTTTGCTTTGTGACATGAAGCAAACATTTGATGTTTGACTATTTTAAAGTATGTGAAGTATACGACTGTGAAAATATGTAATTAGTAAGACAGTAAGTCAGTAAGACTACAAACACTGTGTAAGTGTCATGATGTTTTCACGTGTTTTGGAGACGTGTGTTGTGTGAGACAAAGGCTGTAGTTCACTCAGAGATTAGACACAAAATTAAAAATTAGTTTCACAACAAACTGCAACGTTCTTGACTTGAACAATTAGCTTTTATATAGACACACATCATATGTGCACTTTGTGTCACAAAGCAAACGGGATCTAAAAATTATTTTATTCTTACCGTTCACTACCATACGCATTTTATCCAAACTAAGGTTCCATAACGCGGAAGTGATTTTAGCTCTCTATTGTTTTCATTTGAGCTCAAAGTTAGCAAGCATTCTGCATAAAAACTTACCCTGCCTTTAAACTACATGTTTTACTAACAGATGCCTAATTTCAAGCATACAGACATTAATCCTCTGTAGACAGACATTTGCAGTAGATTGGATCGTAATCTTTATCTTCTATGTGTCTGTCTTCAAAAAATAAAACATCCTGCTCTTAATAACTAAGCACTTAATTATTTAGTCGGTTAGCAATTATTGTTCAAGATTGATGGATATATTGGTAATGTATGTTAGCCTTGATGACATGCTGCTGTCATTAATTTAACAGACTGTTGTTTGCTCACGATTACTGGTTTATAACCTATTCAGCTACTGACAAATGTACTTATTGAAGTTACTTTGGATAAAAGTGTCTACTAAATGATCTGAATGTAAATGTATAACTTAGGGACAACAACACAACCACAAAGCAGTAGGCCACATAAGCTCAGCCTGCCAAGTGCTGAAAGGGCATACAAATCACCTGTCCTCACTAGCAACACTCACCATGTAGTTACAAATTGCCTCTGAACGCACAATAACAGCACAAGACACGTTAGAGGTGAGTTCATGGATTGCTTTTCTATCTATGACCAACCATATGATCACCCAAGCCTATGATCACCATGCACAATGCCAAGTGGAGTGGTAAATTGCGAAATCCAACTAACATATCTAACTTTGTTAAATGCCTCCATGCCTGCGCGCCTGAATGTGAAGTGCCAATTATAATGTTGGGTGTTGGATGTCTGTTTGTTGGATGTCTGTTGGTTTTTCATGGTTAGAGCTAGACCCCTTATAACCAGGGAAGGGAACGAGGTGTGCCCTTGTGCTCAAAGCAAGGGCCATAAAGACCTTGACTGGTCTGCACAGGCCTGAACTGACGCCCATCCATATAAACCATATAAATGCCCATATGATATGTGTATGATGACCACAAAAACGTATTCTTTCATATACATAAACACAAGAAGTAAGTGATCTAAGACTTCTTCTATTAAGATTTATTTCTCACAAATGTGTTAAACTGTGTTAGTGAGCACCTTTTGCCAAGATAATCCATCCACTTGACAGGTGTAGCATATGTAGATGCTGATTAAACACAGTGAATATAGGTGTGCTTTGGACTGGTCACAATAGCCAATGCTCTAAAATGTGAACTTTTATGTTGACATTCCTTTTGGATTCCTGCAGTCATTTACATTTACAGTTACAGGATTTAGCAGACACTTTTATTTAAAGTGATTTACAATCAATACATGTGTCAATAGTAATGAACAGGTCATATACAGTTGTCGTGCAAACACAATTCTGTTAGGATAATGACAGCAGCATGTAATGTGGGCTAACTTGCAGTAGTTATACATTTTACAACATACACGATCTACCACATAATTGAAAGATAAACAAAGTGTTAACATTAATCTAAGATCTTAACAAGGACAGGAGGAAATAAAAGTATTCTGTTTTTTAGACACACTCCCTCAAAACTTGTGACATACTGTATGTGGCATTTGTTGTGTGATAAAACTGCCAAATAAAAAAGGTTTGTGCTTATATTTTTTAATTTGGTTTTGTGTGGAATAAAAGGACCTATATATCGTAGGTAACCGAACATCTGATTTTAAATCAGTGAGAATAAAGGTCAGTCTTAGTGCGGTGTAGAAGTAACAATATTGCCGTGATTGTTTTGGACATCAGTGATATTGGTCGAGGCTCCGGCCTCAAGAGCGTAATCTATGGTTGGTGCTGCAAGAACACTGGCAATTGAATATTGAATAATGGGCGCCTGGGGAAATTAATAGGGTACCACATCAGAGGGGCCCGTCACAACTGTGGTTTGAACAACGACGGAACAGGAACAGCGGACATGGAGCTGGCCCAGTGTTCAACTGCCCAACGGGTTGCTCCAGCTCTCCCTGCCTCTCCCTGTGTACTCACTTGAGGCGCCTTGTGAAGAACAACAACAGCTGTTTGACCTGAAGCATCCCAACCCAACCGGGGGAGCTAGATATGGCCTGTCAATGTAGCACCCTGAGAGGGTTGCTTTAGTCAGCCATTGAAGACTTTGAACCCAACTCTCCACTCTAAACGGGCAAATGTAAAACCTGAGCAGCTGTTCAAACTTCTTTTCTGCTTACCTTGTCAGATCTGAGATAACAGCTAACGCATGCCCTCGGAGAAACTACAGATTTGGAAAGCAATTATTTTACATACAAGAGGGGTGTTTCTTTTGATGTTGTCAGGCTTTGAAGGGTCCTGAAGAGGTAAACGTGTCAAGGATGACTTAGTTGAAATTTCTGCAAAATGCTGGAAGAGTTCCATTTTGGACAGCTGTATACAATAATTGCTGCATCATCTATATAAATATAGCCTTCCAAAAAAACATTGGAATGCTGTATTGCAGCCTACATGTACAGTAATAACATACACCAGTATGTAATTTGTGATGCCATTACTGTATGTAAATTGTAATGAATTCTTGTCATTAGTTATAATAGCACAGTGACATTATATATTCATCAAATCTGTCAATATTTTCTTAAATCTAAACTACTCAGCAGTTAACTAAACTAAAAATCTATATGGAAATTCTTAACACATTTGAGCTCATTTCACACTGTGCATCAAGACATATACTTGGTGACGTTTGCACATTATATCCCCCATCAGAGCTACTGTGCTGCACCACTGAGCATCAGTAATACAGAGTTTGCCTTGGGGTACAGAGCACCCTCCACCCTACAGTGTTTCACTGTGATTCAAGCTGTTCTGTCACTCACCTACTTGCCCTTGCGGGCAACGTACCAGGCCTGTGGCTCTAACCTTTGCTCAACTTGTGATTTAGCCTGCCTGTCTGTGCTGATAGTACACTCCATCAGAGTGAAGAGAAGATCAGGGCTGCTCTGTGGCGCTGCCCTGCGCTTGGGTCGGACCCTTAGTCACTGACTGTGCTTGTCTAGTCTCGGCTAATGACGTCCCTTCGCCCCGACCTTGGTAGCCTCTATTGAATGCATGCAGTGAACCCCAACATTGGCCTGTTCTGAGGCAGAAAATGAGGGCACAGACTGAGCCTTAAAACTCACCATTCATCTAGGCTTATAGGTGCTTTAATTGACCTGACTCAGAATTATTATGAGCCAGGCTTTCGATGGACACATAATTAATTATTAAATATGTAATTTCATATGTAGATTTCATATGAATTATTTCTGCCTCTCAGTGGACAGTTATTCTGTTAATGATTTTTATTAATTACACAGTTCAAATATTTTACAAGTTGTAATTCCGCCTCAGATATAGCCTGAGAATCCAAGAAATGTTATCAGCAATTAATAAGCTATGATTCATTTTGGACAATAAATTAAAATGGAATATGTCATTATACTGGATTATAGCTTCAAATGTTCTATTATATGAATAATTAAATCTGATTGCTCTTTTATAGTCAAAACATGGCATGCAGTCTTTATACCACCCCCACAGTTTTCATGTAAAACATCAAAGATAAATATGCATCCAGTCCATATGGCATTGTCAATTATGTGTGGATTTGCTGCTTTGTACATTGTTTGTGCACAACAGATAAAACCCAAGCCTATGATCGCCAAGCGTGCAAACGTGTGATTCAGTTTGTTTGATGAAAGGTCCTTTTACAACTATACGGCCACTCTCATGGCGTAGTGAGGCGTTCAGAACAGACCCTGGGCGTGTAAGCATGCTGACAGATGCTCAATACGGCCACAGTGTTTTGTGCGATAATATTTGCCAGGATGGGGCTCGGTTTGCCAATGGCAAAGAGAGCGCTTGTGAAGCAAGAATTGCCGCTTATAGGATAGACAGCTAGAGCAGTATGGTGACCGCCACTTCCTCTTCTGTGATTTAAAATTGAGTTTCTCGTTGGAAACAAAAAATAAACAACACAAAAAAGAACAGCCCTTGCTGTCTTGCCCCCAAGCGTTACTCCACCTTACTGCAATGTCAATCAAGGGGGTGTCAACTTCTCACCATTTTACCATCGCCTTGCAGGTACACACACCCCTCTTGTTTTCAGCAGCAGACTGGACCGAGCCTTTCGGCTGTAAAGCGAGATGCTGCAATCAGTCATACTCATCTTGTGATGACGGAGAGGCTCCAATAGCACAGCAGAAAAGGACAGTGTTTTTGCACAGTGCTGCAGATAAGATGTGTGGCACAAAGCCTGTGTTTGTAATCAGGCTCTGTTGCTCTTGGAGTAACAAATTGTCTCCCTTGTCATGGCCTCTCCATCCCTGCTGTTCCCATCAAAATTATTTTGAGTTCTCTGTTGCCATGGTACCTTGAACAAGCATTGCGTTGAGATTTTTCTGAGATTCAGATTTCTCAGTATATGCTTACGTTGCAGATAAGTGCACTTTGGCTCAATCTATAAGGCCAAATTAGAACTGAATGGGGAAAAACAGTATATTTTTTGGATGCATAGTAGGAAAGGAAGTCAAGTCATCAATACAAATAATGATATTCCTCCTTCATACATGCTGTAAACTGTCTGCTACAGACAACAGACAGCAAAGATAAACACATTGTACAGAAGTATAGAAGTGACAGGTTGAACTCACTTAGTAGTACGAGTTAAAGGTGGAATCAGCTATTTTAAGATAATACACTTTTTGTCAAATTCAGCGAACATGTAATAAACTGTACATTATGTGAATGCTCTGAAAACATAATCTGGTGTTTCCACACAGCCCTGCAGGGTCTGTAAATAGGATCACAAACAATGTGGTGCAGACTGCATCCCCCAACAAACTAGCCCTGGAGATGTGTTTCCAATACGGTATGTGGAGCCGAGCTTCTGAGGGAGTACCCTATGGCAACAAATCAGATCAAATATCAGCAGGCTTTCTCCAGAATGGCTGACTATGCCTTTAAGTAGTAACACTGTATGTCCCTTTGTAAAATGTGACAGTAACATTCTCCAAATTTTTCAACAATATTTGTGTGCAAATGTATCACTCTCGATTACTCATCTATCAATGTATAAAAATCTACAAACCAGTTAAGATCATCCTTGTTTATTTGAATCCTGCACACTATCCAAGTGGAGCTGGTTATATCTACAGTATGTAACCTGCCTAAGCATGTTCATTAATAAGTATTAGTAATAGTTCTCTAAACTCTAAACATGTATTTAGAGCTATATACAAATTAGCTATATATGTATACAGTATACAGTATTATATATTAGCTATTTATATTATTATGTAGTATAGTATATGTAGATGATGTAATATACAGATGACAAGAGGTCTAAATGTGCTAGGATTTATTAGCTATACATTTTATGTCATTTCCTACAAATGCATAATAGGCATCCAACATCTATCAGTGCTCTGTGAATATACACTACTCTAGTTGATAGCCCCTGCCCCTATATAAGTCAATGTATATTTTATCAGACGCCCAAAATTATTCTGACCATTTAGAGCCTGATTGATCTGGCAAATTACCGTGTCCTGTCAATCACATCAATGTGTGCACACTGCTACAACAAGTTTGTCAATGGCGCTTAGCAATGGCTAACAGGCTCCAGAGATGGTGAACAGAGGAGGAAGGGAGCCTTGTGAGACTATAGAGCTCCAGTTTAACTTCACGAGAATCTGAAACCATTCAGTTGTTAATCGACCTTGTGGAGAACTGCCGGCCAATCAGAGGACAAGTTACATTTTTCTTAAGGTGATGACATAATTTTAATGTGGTTTGGCTGATTGCAAATCCCACCATTACACACTTTACAATGATTTGCAAGCAGCTTTATCAGAAATGCAGTGTAACTTCATTAAAAACAGATGTGACTGCACTGGCTAACACATTGGGACTGGCTCCTTTCTCTGCTTGCTAATATCTTAATATCTCATTTGATGCATTATAGGTCATGTGCCTTACATAAGACATCATAGGTCATCAACCAACACAAACGGACATTCTGCTTAAACTTGTCTATGAATACTGCATTGGTTACTTCTTACATTATTATACATCGGCGCTATAGCTGACGTGATATGCTCTGATTTGGTGAGATAAAGATAAGGGAGTCCAATTGTATGTAAGGGAATTTTATTTAAATGTTTAAGCACCAGCTTTATGACAAACACATTTGAATTGAGGGGTTCCAGACTGATAACGTGACAAAGTAGTTATCAGTTACATTAAAGAGTTTCACAATCTTACTCTATTATTTTTAGCTATAGCGCTCATTGCAAACCTTAAATCCCTCTGACATTCTCCTTGCATATACTCCCTCCCGATCGATCCGCTCCTCCTCTACAGGGCTTCTTCGCTGGTGGCAAAGAGTAGAGTTGAGAACGCTGGTACGTGCATCAAAAAAAATACAACAAACTGGCAATTGGTGCCAGGACGGAAAAGCCTTTTAAACCTCCGCCCAGGAAGCGGGGAGGTGGCAACTGCACGTGGGTGCATTAGGTGGCCGACGACGTGGAGGCGGTGCTGTCCGGTGCTGAACCGGAGGCTTGGCTCTGTCTGCTGCCGGAGCGGCCGCGAACCGTGACACTATGTAGAGTACAATGTAAGATGTCCTTGAGTGTTTTGAAAGGTGTCCTGAAATAACATTTCATATTATTATTATTATTATTATTAGTTATTATTATTAGTTATTATTAAATACCCCCAGATTCAGATTCACCTACACACCAGTAACTAGCACACATTTACATACAAATAATACACAACATACAAACAATTGGCCAGGGCATAATTATAAACTATAATCATATTTAAACTATAATCTGAATTCTACAGCATGATTCAAATGTGAGGCACGTATGCATAATCACAAACTCATACGCACGCCCATCTCCTTCATGTACTGTTACAGCACTACTGTACTGTATGTACAAGTGGTGTGGGAACCCTTGACTGCATCGCTCTATCACCTCCGCTGGCCATTACACCCCTATGCCTTCAACAGCAAATGTTTGGACAACATTGGAGCTTTAAGTGGTTTTTAAAGTAATTCTGTTCTGAAACAATGTACCCTCAAAGACCCTGCTATTGATTTTTTTTCATCACTGGTACAAGAAATCAAAGCTCATTATCTACTAGACAAACAAAGTACATAACACCACCATTATTATTGTTTTGTGTGATTTCTATGTTCCACTGCTTGTTTGTTGCTCAATTGGAAAATTCATCTGTGTTCATGGTGAGGTCTTGCCTTCATACCCAGCTAGGTGTAGTTGTTGGTCCTGTTTAGGTAAATCATGTAGATACATATGTTCATCCATCCATCCATCTTCTCCCGCTTATCCGGAGTTGGGTCGCGGGGGCAGCAGCTCCAGCAAGGGACCCCAAACTTCCCTATCCCGAGCCACATTAGCAAGCTCTGACTGGGGGATTCCGAGACGTTCCCAGGTCAGTGTGGAGATATAATCTCTCCAACGAGTCCAGGGTCTTCCCCGCGGCCTCCTCATAGCCGGACATGCCTGGAACAACTCTCAAGGAATGCGCCCGGGGGGCATCCTTACTAGATGCCCGTACCACCTCAGCTAGCTCATTTTAACGCAAAGGAGCAGTGGCTCTACGCAACCCCTCGCCACCACGACTACGCCTTGATATCCTGTCCATGAATATCACAAACAGCATTGGTGAAGTGTAGCCCTGGCGGAGACCAACCCCCACCTGAAACGAGTCCAAATTACAGCCGAGAATCCGTACACAGTTCACGCTTTGGGCATACAGGGATTGGATTACCCTTAAAAGGGACCACCTCCTCCCATACTCCTGCAGCACCTCCCACAGTATCTCCCAGGGGACCCGGTCATACACCTTCTCCAGATCCACAAAACACATGCAGACCGAAAGGGCATACTCCCAGGCCCCCTCCAGGATCCTTGCGAGGGTAAAGAGCTGGTCCGTTGTTCCATGACCAGGACGGAATCCGCATTGTTGTTCTTAAATCTGAGGTTCTAAAATTGGCCTAACCCTCTTCTCCAGCACCTTATAGTAGACTTTACCAGGAAGGCTGAGTAATGTGAGACCCCTGAAATTGGCACACACTCTCTGGTCCCCCTTTTTTAAGAGGGGAGCCACCACCCCAATCTGCCACTCCTTTGGCACTGTCCCCGACTTCCACGCGATGTTGAAGAGGCATGTCATCCAAGACATCCCCTCCACATCCAAAGCTTTTAGCATTTCTGGACGGATCTCATCAATCCCCGGGGCTTTGCCACTGTGGAGTTGTTTGACTACCTCAGTGACCTCCCCCAGGGAAATTGATGATGATCCCCCATCAGCCTCCAGCTCTGTCTCTACCATAGAGAGCATGTCAGTTGGATTCAGGAGTTCCTCAAAGTGTTCCTTCCACTGCCTAATTACCTCCTCGGTAGAGGTAAACAGTGTTCCATCCTTACTAGATACATGTAAAGTTATCTTTTTACTTATAGCTATTATTTGTATTGTGCATTTTTGTGAAAGGAGATATGTAAATAAGATGGCTGTAGGGCTTGATATTTTGACTTCATGAACCTGAGATATACATGTACACTGCTTGAATATCCTTATCCAATATTATGTTTCGGAGACCCTTTTTCACTCAGAACAACGCCTGTGTGGTTATAAATGACCTATAGACAATCTCATGTAGACAATCTACCTGTCTACATGAGTCAGTGAATCAAGCAATAAAATGCATACTGCCTGTGTTGCCTCAAAGGCTCTGATCGATCATGCAATGTGTCTATTTCTGATGGCTTCTTACAATTCCAGATGAGAATAGCTAGACTGGAAATGTATTTCCCTAATCATATTAGGGCAGAATGTACAGCTCAATGTTAGGAATGTGATGCAAATCCTACAATTGGGACATGCTGTTACCAGTAACACACTACCTCTTAAAGAACTGTCATGTTGCTATCAGCCATCTGTAGCATAGCTCATTTTATAGAGCAGTGTTAAAGTTGAAAAACAGCTATTTTCTGCAGTCAGGTAAATATAGGGTGAATAAGCCTGCACATACTGTAGCAGAGGATTCTATACCACACAGATAATACTTCTCTAATGACCCTATTGAAACACTGCAGAGAGATCTGAAATAAATACCCTGCTGGAATAAATCAGGGGAGCATCAAATGCTCTATACCTGTCCCCCACAGAGAATGAGCACTGTGAACACCGCTCCTCTAAAAGCATGCATATTAACAATGGTAACAGTACTGCAGACACACACACTACATTAGAGAAGTGGCTTCAAGAATGTACACTGCTAATGTGTTAATGTGCCAGTTGTTCAGTGACGTGCTCACACTGATACTGTAGAAAGATAAGAGGACATATATTATATACATACATATACATATACATTCATCTGCAGCATGATCCACTGTCCAACACAAAATGGTTTTCCTGAGGACAATGTTTTTTGCTGCTCTCACTAGAGCAATACTACTTTCTGATTCAGATTTCTGACGCTGCTGGTATTTCAGCTCACCATGGAGACAAATTGGTTATTTTAGTGTCTTTAATGGAAATTGATCCAGGCAATTTGTTAGAACACTGACAAGGACAACTACTGTACTGTATATGTCGCTATCAAAAAACAAGCCATTTTGCCATGAATTTGTACAAGGTCCATCTGCACCTGCATCCACATTGGCAATGGCAACATCAAGGTCTAATAATTTCCAGGACATTACTTACTATCCGGGTGTATGCAGGTACTTTGTGCAGACTGCCCACATTCATGCTTTGCACTTTAGGAGATGGCAAGTTTCTTTATTAGAAGCAATGGATGGCTCTGACGCAATCTGCTATTAAGCTTTCAAAGACTAGTGAGCAGTAATTTCATCACTTTGGCGAGTCAAGACAGTTAAGATGGACAATCTCTCAATATCATACCATTCGATCACTTTTACAGTGCATTACTGTAAGAGGGATCCATACCCTATGAGTGCAGCCTGACATAAATAGCAGATTGGTTTCCTCATTGCTTTTTTCTTTGCTATCAGTATTCTGTGCATGCTAGCCATGCTATCGCCCACCTCATGAACATGCCCATTCAGAAGGGGCCCAGAGAATTCTGAAACCTAAGCCCTGTGGCAGCCTCTGAAGTACAATTTGTCTTGTGGATGGGTGTCTCTACGGTGGCATGGCTCATAATAAGTTTGAGGGTGCGTGAGCAGCTTAAATGACTTGTTTTTAAGTTTCAATCTAGATGAGGTGAGTCATACATCTTTTGTAAAAATGACTTTGTTTAAAACTTTTTGAAAATGTTTTAAACTCTTCATCTGTCAGATCAGAATTTCCAGGTGACAATATGCCACATCTGACACTGGAATGGACACCATATGCTAGAATGCATGAAACAGACTAACAAAGACAAACAAAGGAAACTTTTAGTTGGAAATGTATTATATAGTATTTTCAGCAGACCTATGTATATTAGACAATGTAGCCTACTGTATGATGATATCAGAGGAGCTGATCAACTAAATTAGACCCAATGTCTTTGGGCACATTGGGCTCTTGCAGACTATGAAGAATGTAACGTTTTTTTAAGGCTATACACTCATGTAGTCTTCTTGCATACATATACAGTCCTACAAAATTACCAAAGGCTTTACGATTAATTTAAATATGCTTTCATCTGCATGTTATTGCTAAGGATGTTTTTTCTCTCTTTTCAATACAACATGGATTAGCCCATCCATACTTTTTTTTAAAGTTGTTCTCTTGCTGTAGGCCGATAGCTGGGCCAACCCCATATGGAGAGCAAGATTTGAGTGTGTGTCAAAGCAAACCACTTTGAGACAGCATGGTGTAGGTGTATGTTTAGTCACACTGGTGACTTTCAAAGTTATATGGCTGATTGAGGATTATTTCTAAATGATGGGAAAACATCTCCTTTTGTAACATTTTTAAGACAAATCAGAAAAAGACAACGTTTCCCTGTCCAAATTACCCGTCATTAACACGCATGGCGCACCACCGTTGAATACTCGTAGTAGACTATAGCCTACAGTTAAAAACAAACAAATTGATAAAAGCCGCCACCATACGTGAATCTCTCGGGTAGATTGACATTTAGTTAAAATGACATCACATTGTTGCAATATAGTGTCTACCGTTCCTTAAGAGAAACTAAAAGTGGTCCATCGGTCATTTTATTAACCTATATCACACATCTGCTGCTGTAGACAGCATGGGGTGGAAACAGCTGTGTTCAAATAGGCTAGATGGTGCTGATATCACGCTACGACGCAGGTGGATGTACGCTGCCTACATTATACAGACGCATTGCAAGGTTGTCTTCGTTCCTCTGGGACACAGAAAGGTTTTCTACCCTTCCGAAGACATCAGCTGCATTGCTTTGTTGGAGGAATAGACTAACCAAGTCATGTATGAAAACTAATTGCTCGCATGGGTACGCGTAGTAGATAGGGCGAACACCGAGCACACTGTTTTTGCACGGGTGGGCTATATGCGCTTCAGACGAGGGAAGTTACTGAATGACAAGAAATGGATACAGTGAAGGAAAAAACACTGAATGTTTTAGTTCCCCTGCCAGTGTAAATATGCAATTATATTTGGGCTGTTTGGCGGTAGGCTACAGTAGACTAGGTCACAGCCTACTTTGTTAAGCAAAAATAATACGGCGTGGCTGAAATTTGACGCCAACCTTCATTGCGTCTGTCAGTCTTGAAGATACGTAGAGCCCGAACTGCAGTTCTCCGTCTACCTCCGTCTAGTAAGGCGATTCTTCTGAATTCGCCGTATAGTCCATAAATCATTCATATGGGCAATTTGATCATCGTTTCGCCGTGTTTACCCTTCTACAGCAACTCGGATGGTATCGGACTACTGACATCTTTGGATGTGCAATTTGCTTTCCATCTGCAGTCTCTCGTCTCATTCGGATCGTGATGGAATTTTAGGTGGGCTTTGACCCAATACATATTGGAAGAGGACTGTTGATGACACCTTACAACGCAGATCATCACGTCCGTGGATTTCTGATTGCCAAGTAAAGCAAGAAGACGGTGCCTACAGCAGCCTAAATGTGGAATTAACCCAATGGCATCGAATGGTCATTTTGAATCGATTCTGTAACATCAAGTTCGGGCGGTGGAAATAATGTTCATTTGGTCCAATAATTTGATCTGCAGCTTTTCCCCACTTATGTTGTATTGGGTAAGTAACTATCCAAGATTACATTAATACAACTGCATGTAATGGTTATTTATTGCCATGTCCCCTGGGTGGATATTGCATGGATATGATCTGCTATGGACAGATGTTGAACGTGTGCAAGTGATGCTGTCGTTAATATCTAATAAAATAAAATAACTAGCCTACATAGGAAGAGTAACCTACCCATACAGCCATGAAGATATATGGCCATTGATATGCCGCATAGACTTTGAAAGCTTACAGCCTAAAATCTATTTAAGAGTAGCTATTAATAGACATTTAAATTGTAGTAGCCATATTCTGTCCATGCATCAACATTAGTTCACCTGAAGAGCAGTGACATTTACAATATAGTCTACAGAATGTAGCTAGTCTACGTTAATGATGATTTTGTATCTAACATGCTTATAACAATGTTGATTATGCAGATTTACAATAGCTACATTATCCTTAGCCTATATCTTAGAATTTTGTTAACACGTTTAATTAGTAGGCTAGCCTATTCTTGAACAACTACGTTTGAAGTTATTTGTGTAGCTAACAACCTGCCACCGGGACAGATATTGCCAATTCCTTCTGCTTTGCGATCTGTCACACAGAAGAAACATCAGGTAGCCTAACACACAGAGATAGGCCTGAAACTTAGTGACAAAGCCTAACTGTATAGGCTACAAATGTGTAACACTGTAACATAAGTGAATATGGCTAAATAGTGTCAAGTTAAAGCCTGTAACCAGCACGTACTGTAACACGCGGCATGTAGGCCTATATCTGAGATCTAAGCATGTGGTAGGTACTGTATAATGATAATGGTACGGGCGTGTCTGTGTTCAGCACGAAGGCCCCTTACTTTTGTGAACTGTAGCAGTAGTTGGAGCTGTTCTTTGGCATATTGCACAACAACCTTCCTGCCGTTTAGCTGATTGCTAAAATTGTTAGATGTTGTAAATCCCACCAGCCTATAAAATCATTAAAGAAAGTAATACAATCTCACTGTAGTTCGACTCTTTCACTAATAGCTGAAAGGGTGTGTTTAAAAGTGGCTTAGAGGGACGTGGTGTGCCTTTTTCCTGTCAATCGATGGTATCTTGGGTGAAGAAAATGGAATGGAAGCAGTGACACCTAAATGTGCAGTGTGGAAACGGTCTCGTGGGCACAGAGAATGCTGGCTTTCGCAGCAGTATTTTTATCCCTCTCATCATTCCCAATGAAGTAGCCCTTAAGCTTTAGGCCTAACAAAATCTGCATGGGAACATTATTTTGTTGTTATGCCCATTTGAGAATCTGTACATTAAACATGCTTTCATATTTACCTGATTTGAACTTGACAATGTGGGTACACAATATAACAGCTAAACCCAGTAGAGGAGGCATGCATGTATACATGCATGCATGGAAGAATTTGAAGGTTTTAAAATGACCAGATTAAGCACAGAAATATGCATCCCTCATATAACATCTTTATCTGCACTGACTGTAGCCTATACAACTGCGGCTTAAGGAAAAAATAGAATGCTGGCATCACCTACAACAGTATACACCCTTATTGAGCCATATAGGATTATCCTTGTTCAGCAGAAGTGGCATCACATCTCTACAGCTGCTTATTGGAGATACCCCTGAGCCTTATTGGATTTGTCCCATAAACGAACAATGTGTGTACAGAAAGCCCATCATCTATTCAGATCCATGCGTTCCTGTGCTGTTTTGTGTTTCCTTCCGTGAGCATTTATGTGCACTTCTGAGACATGTCAGTGTGCTGCAGGATCAAGTGTAAGGCCTGACTGCCACTGTCGTGTTTTGGTATGAAAAGGTGGCGCTCCCTGATTGGGAAGGGGGGAGACTGCCGTGGGCCTATACACATGCGCAGGTGTAGGTGTGTGGGTACATTGTTTTAACCAGGGTTTAGACACAAATAGAAGAGGGACCCTCTTTCTATTTCAGTGAAGCAGTGTAAGAGAGTACCCATTATTGCTGTTTTTTGCATTGAAGCCAAAAGTGCAGGCAAGAAACTATAGCGCAAAACAATTTCTAATCTCAGCAGGTCTCTCACATGAATAGATGGATTCACAGTGGAATGTGTGTAGAGGTTGGTGCTCTCTAGGCTGCTGTACAGGCCGTGGGGTGAGATTAATGGGGTCTCTCTTGCTTGCCAGTCTGTTGCATTGTGTTACAGCAGATGCTGTGCGAGCTGGTGTCATGTGTTAGCATTATGAAATCACAACCGGTACGGGGTTAGCAGCCACTACACAGATAGCAGAGGCTATTGATCCACATACATGACGTTTTTAAGTGAGTTTGTTTTATTCTATTTTTGACGTAAATGAGGTTATCAGCCATTTAGTGCACTGCAATCCATAAAAACCACGCCCAGTTGCACAATTGTATTTTACATGTTGCACAACAACTGCAAAATTAATGAGGCTTACAGTATTTTAAATGTAACAAAAGCAGCATTGTTCCAATGGCTGTGCTTTCTTAGCAAAACCTAAAATAAATGTACACAAAATTAAATGGCTGTAAGAGTGCAGTTTGAATGCATAATTTGTCTTTAAAATGAAAAGCAAAAATGTATTTGTTTGTATAAATAGTTCTTTCTCCACGTGAAATAGACACATTTTAAACATTTTAAACACAGGCGTTCAGAGATGGACTGGATAGAGAAGACAGCAAAACCTCTAAATTAGCTGAGGGAGATTAGAAATTAAAAACCAAAATAATTTAGGGAATTTTGGTCTTTGCACACAGAAAAGACCATGTCATGAATCAAAAATGAAATACCAATTAAGCTTTTATGAGGACACAGAACAATATTTTACTCCAGGCATAATATGATTAACCATTGAAAAGGCAAAATAATAATTTTAGAGAGGGGTTATTTACACTTAGCAAGAAAGATTAAACAATTAGCCACCAGTTACAATTGACCTAAATATGGGTTAGTGAACACAGAGTACTATACTCTGAACAAATAAGTAACTAACATACAGAACTCAAGAGGGTTGAAACATGTTTAACCATTCTGTATGAGAAAGCCAAACACAAATTGTTTCATAGATGCAATTACCTTAACCTGACACGCCACATGGGCTGTTAGACACACGTCTATCTGGGGAGCTGTCCAAGTACAGGCATTTTCAAAAAATACTTATCAGTTGATTGGATGAACCATCTGTCTGTCATTGTATTTTCAAAGTTGTTTTCACGGCGCTTTCACTGTCGTCACACCTAAAGCACGCCCACAGCTCTCAGTACAGAATTATTGTATTTTATTATCTTTCCTATATAGATTCAATTAGCAAAAACAATTTTTGTGGTAGCGTTTTAGGTTTGATAATGACCAGGCCTAGAAAAATACTATCATTCCAGTAGGCTATGGTAGCCACTAAGTAACCCCCCATGGTAATTTACATCTACACCTGCATATGAATTAGGGCTGCTCGAATATGATCAAATTAATCAAATAAATAAATTATTATTTTTATTTTGGTATGGACTTATAACACAAAACAAAATGAGAGGATTAATGCAAAAAAGAATGTGGGAAAATAATCTTTATTATTATATTGATTAGGCCTACCTTATTTTCATACTTTTTGTAAGACAAAATCATAATCGAAATAAAGATGTGACTACTTTCTCAACTGTAAAATGAATGCACCATTCTCATCCTTCAAGTTACTAATCAGACTGTAACAGTGACACAGAGGAGAAAGATGGCCTCAGAATGATCTTCCTCAACTGTACCCAAACAACTCCCAAAATACTGGTCCTCGCCTTGGGGGGTATATTGTGTTCTGTGATTGCATACAATGTACATTGCCTGCAGTATATGGTCAAGTAAAATAAGAGGACAAGTAAAGTAAACCAAGAAACTTTTGAAAAAGCATACCCTTATTCCATTGGCAAAACCACCGGGGTGGCAAGGGGTGGTAGATGCCACCCTAAAAAAAAGGTCTTGCCACTCCACCTGCGTGACCTGCCACCCCAGATGTCGGAAGTATTTTCTGTAATATACAGTATATTTCAATTCATTATTTAATTCATCGAATTGCCTAAGGTATTTTCTTTTTTACGGTAACCCAACCAGTTTCAATATCTTTGAATCCCCCCTGAAACGCAACTAGCGACAAAGTTAGGAACTTATTCAGACCAGGGAAAAGGGTAGAAATATATTATTTTGCATATACCCCGCATAGCAATCGTAGTTTAACAGTGCCGGCCGGAGTTTCTCTCTCTCTCGCCTGTTAAGCAGTCAATGTGTGTGTGTGTGTGTGTGTGTGTGTGTGTGTGTGTGTGTGTGTGTGGGAGGGGAGCAGGCTGCAGGAGGACACCAAACAGGAATACAATTTCTATTTCCAGATAAAGCTTGTAGTTAATAGCCAATAATCTGCTAAAATAAAATATATCCTAAATGCTAGATCAATCGTTTCTGTTTAACATGTTATCTACAGTCTACCTGTTGATTCCGATTTAGGTTTCTGCGTCGAGGCTATGCCGTAGAGTGAGCCTCGATATAGAACACATGAGTGTGTATCATGAGTGAATAAGTTTTGAAATGACTAAACACCAAAATATTTCTTTAATCTTGCTATAGCGAGTTTCTTACAGCAACATTGATTAGGCTTTAGGAAACAATCTGCCGATGGAAGCTATTTATAAGACTGCCCGAACATGAAGAAAATCCCATAGGGAAATATTTGGAAACGCTAGCCGTTGATGTCAGATTAGTCTGGTATGGTGTAAATCTAGGTAGCCTTATCACCTTGTTTAGCCGAAACAAAGTAGACCTAAGCAAAGCCAGAAACTAAAAAAATAAATATGTACAGTAGAACTGGCCTGAATGTAGTTTTTTAAGATTCGGAGCTTCCGTAGTAATCACTAGCAAATAGACAAAGCATAATTTGAAGGGAAAGTTTGAAGATAAACGGGTGTCCTAACTTTCTGTGGTCACTAAAGAGCCCATGGTACTTACCCATAATGTATGGGTGTTAACCTGGTGTCCTGGACAAATTTTCCATGTAGCCCTCATGGCATCATGGTTACCTAATAATCCCAAGCTTTCACTTGGTTTTATTGTCTTCTCTCCTCATCCCTAACTACTTTCAGGCTGTTGCTGCAAATGAGAATATGTTCTCAGTCAACTTTCCTGGTAAATTTAAGGTATGCCACCCTTGAATTTATGTTTTTGCCACCCTTCTGCCACCCCATGCAAAATGTTCTAGAATCACCAATGCCTAATTCTGAAAGGGAGTACAGTATATATTATATAATGTTCTCTGTGCTGCACTGATACCTCTCATTGTGAGATGATATCTTTCATGCCTTTGTTTTCATATGATGTCAGGTATTACAAGCGAACAAGATTTCAAACACGAAAGGGTGCATTATTCTTTTATCTGAGCGGCATTTTTATTCTCTTGAGCAGTAAATCAGAGTGAGGAAGGATTCTAGTTTGTGCCCCAGAGCATGAATGTGGGCTCTGAGCAGGTTTGTCATCTTGGCTCAGGTAGCGTTGCTGCAGGCTTTACCTTAAAAAAGCTAGCAAGTGCACGTAGCCATAATGCCTAAGCGATGACCTTGTGGGTGCTCCACGCTGAGTACTCTTCAATTCAAGATGGGCAGCTGGTTGTGAAAGAAGCATACATGCTGTACATCAGAGGTGCATTAGCAAATTAGCAAACAAAGAGAACATTTTCAAAAAGTTTGCCGTAAACTTTGTTTTCATGGAGAAGATTTGCAAACGGTGGTGCAAGACCTACAATCTGTATTTTACGAGCTGCTTTGTTTTCGCCTAATAGGCATGTCCGTGAAACCTTGAAACTAGCAAAAGTAGTACTTGTATGTTCACGTGATTGACAGGCAAGGTACATTTAACAGACCAATCAGAGAAAATAGGCCATGAATGGTCAGAAATCCTCAAATAGCTGGCAACATCTAAATCGACATATGGAGGCGGGGCTATCAAGCAAAGCAGGTATTCTTACTCACTGATAGCTGATGGATATCTATGACATCTCTAACCAATTACACAAAATGTATGGCTACTAAATCCTACCTACATCACCTTTAACAGAATGCCAGAACTAGTGTAGCCTACATCCTTTATTAATGGATACTGAATATTTATACTAGAGATTAGGGCTGGGCAACATGGACCAAAAATAATATATTAGGACTATATTTAGGTTGAATACCGATACATGATATATATCAATATTTTCTATAAAGTGGGTTAAATGTTTAGGAGGAGAAAAAACAGGAAACTCAATGTAAATTCGAAATTAGTGTTTTTTAACGACTTATTTGTAGTTGTACATGGTTAAATCCATAGCAGAGGGGGTGTGAATATTGCAGCTATAATGACAATTCTATAAATGTAATCCACATTTGTTTTTGATTTCCGGTACCTTGTAATACTAGCTGGCTACCTGTATCTATTTGTCAGATAAGGAAATTGAGCATGTGACTCAGAATCTTCTCTTCTCATTGGCTACTCTGAAAAAAAGGTGTGAATATAACTATATATCGATATAAACTATATTGTCTTTTGAAAATATACAGATATAAATTAAATATAGATATATCGTCCAGCCCTACTAGAGATTCACCGATTGATCGGCTGGTGATCAGATTTGGCAGATTTTCACAAGGATCGGCAAACATTGGGGATACAGATTTTCCTGAAAAGCCTATAGATTTGTGATCTCATTCATACATAACCATATGAACGAAATGTTAATTGATATTCACTTAAAATAAAGAACTGCTGCTCTGTCCACCTAACACCTAACACCAACAAAATACACAAAGTAACCACAATTACTTTAGTTTGAAACAAATAGATAACAGGTAATGTTATACCATTCAAAATAAATTGCCCCATCCACAATTGGGCAAACCTAAATTAATCCAATGAGCTACAAAAATATAAATTGGAATTACATTTGATAAACAAAATCCCAATCAAATATCAGCAATATGCACCATCACAAACGTGTGTCCCACGACAAATAATCATTCAGCCTATATTCCAGAACTATTGTACTCCTGGTTCTCTCAAAGGATTTGATGCTTATTTTGTGGGTGAAAGCATAAAGTGTACCACTTACTTTTAAATTGGTCAATGTAGCCCATTGTTATTAAACTCATATGTATACTGGAATAACTCGAGACTTAACAGGTGATACATGTTTAAGATTTAATTAGTTTATTTCAACTGGTTTAAATGTACTATCTCACCTGATTGGGCTTCTGTAGAGCTACTGGCACCTATTTTTCATATATCCATTAACTTTAGTCTGACTTGTTAGCTAGTCTACACAGCCTGCAGTTAGGAAGGTAGGTAGGAGAAATTGAGGATAGATACTAAGATGCATGAAACATGCCATACCAAGGGGGTACGCAATCCAGCAAGCCATTCTTTCTGTTGACTTTGTGGTCCTCAGATAACAAGATTAGAGGTGGCACCTGTCTTCCAGAAGATCTGTCGCTGTGCTGTCATGGCGCCATTGGCACAGCCTTAAACTGTACTGTGGTGTTAGATGACAGTGCCTCTATTATAGCAATTAAATGAAGAGATATGATATGATATCATTGTGTACATTGGAAAAAGGAAGATGTTTATAGTACTGTAAAATAGCTGCAGGAACGAAAAGGGTGGTGGCCAACACTACAACTGTGTTGTGCAACAGTGACGTGGCTGTACATGGTTTTTAAGTAGTTGCATGGGAATGTATTGATCGAGCTTGCTTTCCCCAGAACAGCATTTTTGTGTTTCTGAGAAAATCTCCAATTAAGAGAACAGACATCTCTCGTACAGACCTTGAATTACCTACAAACAGTGTGTTATTTTACTAAATGCTAATCAGCTGGGCTGTTTATGTATTACAGCTCTTACACAGGTCTTAGTACCATAATCCTATAAGCATCTTGTACTATGAAACATTTGATAACATATATTTTATATATTTATTCTTGAACTAAAGCATTAGGAAACAAGATAACCATCCTCAGTATTACTGCCTCCTAATATGGAACAGTAGCCAGGAATTGCTCTACGCCTACATATTGATTTGTATCTCAGAAAGTCATATGGCATACTACATCGCACTGCACCAGGCATTACAAAAGCTAACTCTTTATGCCCCATTAAAAGCTGAAAGACCACAGGAACATTAACTCTTAACATGAAACAAGGCATGAAAAGCCTTCCTTCACATTGTTTTGATAGATACCTGCTTTTATTAGTGGTACATGTCTAACCCAGCATGCCACAGCAAAACAAGAAGTCTGTCAATGATAAAGACCACTTGCCATACGTTCTCCCCTTAACAATGGTCTGTCTGTCTGTCTATCTGTCTGTCTTTCACACTTGCACTGTGAGGTTAATTTGTAGGTTAATTGTCTAATTTGGATTTGTTAGCAAGCCTTACTTGAGCTCAACATTATACAAGGCGATGAGCATGTTGTGACAAAGCCTAACACCAATTGGGGTCAACGCTGTATCCCCCCTTGTTTACTCTTCATTTCACTTTCTTCCATAGTTTTATCACTTTCTAAGTCAGCCTGGAAGTGTTGCATTCAAAATATGTTTTGTTAGTTGTGTCAATTAAATCTATTTCTGGGAGATTGCACCACCTTCAACTAATCAAAGCAAGAACCACTTGACAGTGTTTTCTTTTATTGTTTTATTTAATTTAACAAAGGCACATTTTGCTATTGAGGAATTCCAAAGTGACAGTATTTTACAAATGGTCAGTGGGGATAAAGCACGATAACAGGAGAGTGATGCATGCTATTAGTTTAAAAAAAATACTTGACTAATGTGTTTTAACCAAGCAGGAACCTCCAGTGCTGAGAAATGAATACACCTCGTGCAGTTCATTGAATGGCCACTTGAGGTGGGCTGCAAAAGGGAGTCAATCCCCAAAGACTACAATGTTGAAATGTCTGATTTTACAGCAAAAATAAACATGTTTACAGCTTGGTTCAAAAAATACCAGTTAAAAATAGATTAGCCATGCATTTTTGAGATTATATTGAATAGTGGAATGCTACAGGCTGAGTGAGGTACTGCAATGATGGCGATGGGCAGAGCCAGCACAGCGCAGTGTTCAAATACCTTCTTGAGAAAAGCTATGGGTGACATGTCACGGAGGATTTGTCCATTTATATATACAGTCTATGGTTTTAGCACTGACTGCATGGTGCAGATTCCATTCAAAGTTCAGTTGTTGTGTATGGTTCAAATGGTTCTCATGTTTGAATGTCCAACACCCCTTACATGCAAATCAATTAGCTTATCTATTCCTTTGGTCGCTCATCTATTCCACGACTAGACTGTTGTAAGGCCACAGCCCCTTCAGTTTCAGCTCTTGAACCACTGGCTTCAATTGAGGATTCAATTGGTGTTTCAAGAGAATCATCTCAAATATGTGCTGAGCTCTCTTTAAGGGCCTCTGTGGGCAGGTGGGTGACATTGACTTGCATGAGATGTGAATTGGCAAAGCAAAAGCTACACCAACTCAAACTTCACTGTTGAAAGGAAAACAGCAGTGACATAACAGTCTGCCCACTGCATACCTGTCTGTCAAGAGGCATAGAGACATGGCAATGAAACAGCAACTTGTGATGAAAAAAATGCCCTTAAGGGCAATATTGTTATTTGGAATAATGTATTAGCACAGTTAGAACAGGATTATCAGAGTTACAAGGTTTAAAGTATTTTATAATTTCCAACAACCCTAATTGTCTTGTAAATGGCAGTACATCTATTTTTGATAATAATCTAGCCTTTCCTATCCATCCACGCTGATCTTCATAGGTGATGCCATTTAACTCCCTCCGAAAGATTATTGTTTTACTATCTAACTAAACTGCTTCTTCTCGCCATTTGAGAGGCTCAGCATTTGATAACTGCATGTTTATTGACTCAAAATGACAGATTTTTAGTGGCTGTTAATGATAAACTACATTAATACCACGTCGGGCTCTTAGTTATTTAGTTATTCCGGTCATGCTGATCCACCTTTCACTCATAACATCGTGCTGACATTTTTCCCTTTTCCTTGTTCATTTTGTTGTTTCATCATAAAGACGTTTCAGAAAATAAATTCTGATGGAACCTGGGAGAATGTTACTGTAAATATTATATTACAGTATGAAGGAATGTGATTTGATTATTCAACTAATAATTATAGTGATTGCATTTTGACAGACATGTCATACTTAATTCACAATTTCAGATGTATTTCCTGTGCTTTTTGCATAGCATGCCTTAATGTACCATTTGCCACAATCGAGACAGTGCTTAATTTACATGTATGGCCCAATTGAACCACACCCAAACATCCCCGCTACAGACTGGATGGCAGGATATGGCTATGTCATTGTATTCCCTGATACCCAGCTGTGTCTGCAAGCCTGCAGCTAAAGTCTGCAGTCACACTGGAACCAACCAAATTAACATTTACCTATGGGGGGGGCATGACTGTTTTTCCCTTTTGTTCTATGCTGTATAAAGTTGCAAACATGCCTTTCATTACCTCAGAAACGTGTTGGTGGAACTTTAACTGTTCTCTGTATGTTCTCCCTTGATGTGCACCATTGTATGTATTAAAGTCTGCTTTCCTGTTTCAACGCAACGCTATTCAACAACAACTGGTCTACGTTTTTATGATACAAAATTATCACTATCAAGTATGACTATGCCACCATGGCGCTGAGAGATTGGCCGTGTGGCCTGACAGTGCCAGTTTAAAATCTTATCTGCATGAATTAGCATGATTTCTACTGGCGTTCCACTATACTCCAACCACTAAAGGCTGAGGCATGCCAGGTTAAGCTAACGGCAGGCTCTGAAGGCTGGAAGTCACCGAGGTGTACTGTATACACAAGATGACTCTCATCTCTGCTCACTGAGACTCATTTGCATGCAGAAGAGGACAATGAGTGAGGTACATTGAGGTACATGGAAGTATTGGGAGAAACTTCTATATTTTGCTCAAAATAAACAATGGGAAATGTCAATTAAGGCAAACTATAGCCCAATTCCTTAATCTTAGAAGTGCAGATATATCTTAATTGTCAATCTGCTCTATGAATGTGATTAGTTCTAACAGACCCAGTGTAGTATTTTAGTCTGCACTTAAAACGAGTGTTATTTTAATTAAAGAAACTAGCCTGGTAGAAAATGCATTGAAAAAATGAGGGGGTGGAGGAGCGGGGGAACCGTTTTGGGGGTGATGGAAAATATCTAATACCACAGCTAATGGACTCAGTCAGACTGACAACAGTGTTATCAAGCTTGTCCTCGATCACTCGCCTGCTGCTGAATTTGTGAACCGGGTTGGGTCGGTCCAAGCTCATTTTACATCATCTTTTCCTCCCAGTCAACGTCTTGTGAAAGCATGATTTTGTAGGGAAATAACCCTTTTTTTTTATTTATTTGATTTGATTTCCACGGTTCTGCTTGAAGTTACCTCTCCTGAGTCACACATGCATTGTTATCTTAATAATAAGGTGTGAGCATGAAAGTAGGGGTGGACGATAAATATCGAACCGATAATTAGCAGCCAATAAGAGACATTTAAATTATGATGTTTATTTCCGATAAATAAATGATAGCCAATAAATAGATGAAGCCAATATTGCCTTCATTGCTTTCATTAAGTCAAACTGCTGAACCAAACATGTCATCCCATTGACCGTATGGAGGTTTTTCACAGTTTCAGAAGAAGACATCATTATTGCAATTTGCAATACATTTTCAGCAAAGATTCCAAGAGCAGGGAAAACGGCTCTGAGTTTGAACTAATCTTATACACCACCTGAACTGTTATCTGCTGTCAACGGTTATTTTATCGGTTATCGGCGATTAGAAGCAGGTTATTGGTTATCGTATCCTTTGGAAATTTCCATTGTAGTGCATCACTAGGCCTACATGTAAGACAGCATTGGGAACCATTCAATCACATTAGATAAAAAAAACATGAAAAGATTTGCTACAAATAAAAATGCAAGTGTCTTGGATGCAGAGAGCTGAAAATTGATTAGAGAGATGTCTGATTGCAAAAAGCTGTTCCAACGCCCTTCAACCAGGATATTCACACATAAATGATTAACCATATACAATTTGTAACCAATGCTGACAGGCGTGGGCAGACTACTAGGTGCATTGTACAAGTAAACATTATATAATGAATTACATTGCATTGTTATTGGCCAATATTCACCTTGTACTACACTTTACACTGCAGTCAGTCAATCAGCAATAATATGGCATTCACTCGCAGTGGGCAATGTTTGTCTGCTGTGTCACATCAATTTTTTGCTGGCTAAATGCTACATTTGGGATCCTATAGGTGGTACTATAATTACTATCCATAATAGCCACTGGCTGGACATAACTGGCACTGTGTAAGAGGACAATGGGTGCTGTGCACACATGGTTTGTTTTTATTAACCAAAGTGAAAGAAAATGTCTGTCATGTCATGTGAGTATTTCACCAACATGGCCATTGGCTATTGGACATATTTTAAAATGTGTATAGGCCCAGAATTTCACTGTCCGTTCATACATATAATAAATGTATGCTTAAAATCAGAAGACTTTATTCTGTATGTAGAGGGGGTTGTGCGCCAGTTCCCTATATTGATGAACCGCCACTGACGGGTCTAAACAGTATGTGGGATAGTGACCCTGGATTGCACTGGTGTTCCATCCTGGATGTCAAGCTGGGACTCTTGCTTTTGAGATATTGAATGGGACTATGTGGGGAAACAGATGAATGCATAAATAATAGTCACTGTTACTTCCTAGCATCTCTGACTCACACAAGTGCGTTTGCATACATTTATTTCCATTGGGGGAAATGGCATGTCTATTCAATAAAGCATGTCTTCTCTCATTTCCCCTCCTGTCTTTTGCTGGATTGGGTTCTGCTTTGCTATAGTTAACCTGTGATGACAAAAGCACAGTGGTTAAGGATAAAAAGGCAGATATTTGTAGAATACTCAACTGAAAAATGCAAATTTCTCAGTAATAGCAAATGGATAGAGTACAGTAAAACCTTAAATAATCGTATGAACAAGATAACAAAGTAGACTGTGTAGACTAGAGAACAATTATATATTTATATATTAATATATTTTATTATTTATTTCACAAATTAAATTACTTTCAGTTTCAGAGAGATCAGCTGTGAATGTAATTATTATTCACAATTTTCTTGTTCATTGCAGGATTTCATTTATTCTAAAGTAAGTAAACAATTCTGTTCTTGCAGTCTTAACAGTAGGATTTTTCTTTTGATAAGCCAACTGGCTTTTTTAGCTGGCTTTTTGTACATGATTGGGTAAAATACATTATGTTTAAAATGCAAACATTATATTGAGAGACTTAAGAAATTAAAAGGAAAATGGCCATGTAACCCTAAATAGGCTATGCCTCATGTTGAGCTAATAATTTAATTAAGATATAGGATAATTCAATGTTGAAGTTTTTAATAGCTGTTTCTAAACGTTTAAATACATAGTTTTAGTATTCTCATGACCAGACAGGGTTGCTCTATGACATTGTTGTGTTCAATTTTTACAAGAAAAATGTCACTGCTCTTTGAGTCACGGATCGAATGTGTCACAATGCTTTATATGGCATTGCGACAAATGCTAACTGTTGTGTTTCCTTGCTCCATGTGTCAGCCTGATTTACTGTGTTGCCATAGTAACAAGCATCTCCCAAACAAGCTAGGTGGTGAAACATTGATCAATCCAAGTGGAAGTCATAGCAGAAGGAACATTTGATTCATAATGAGGTTGAGCTATACCACTACTCATGATTTATAATGAGGTTGAGCTATACCACTACTCAGAATTATATCTACTACATTATTCACAAGGGTATATCCATTACAATCTAAATGATCTTATGAAAATATTAGAGCAGGTTATTTATTGTTAAAGCCACTCTAGACAAGATTATTGCAGTAATTGACTATTACTAGCTTGTATGGTGTGTAGCTTGTAGCTGTAATGACGCTATCGCTGTATATGCCCGGGGTCCTGATTTCACATTTACCCAGGTCATGTTTTCACTGATTAGCAATTCAAAACCACCAAAGCACACTATAACTGCTTCGGAAACTAAATCTACAGTGTTTTTCTAACCGGCTGTCAGACATAACTATCTCTTTGAATTTAATTAGCAATTAATGGGACAAAACACATGCTTGTTGGACGTAAGGGATGCTGTTAATCCCGTTACAACTCAAGCAAATTCATTGGTGTAACATATGGCTGACAAGCCTATACAGTAACTCGTCATTAAGTCCAAGCATACTGTACATAATACAAGATGTAATGTTATCAAAATTTATTTGTGGTAATGGGGCTATACCATACACGGGGTACACACTTAAAGAAACTACAATTAGAGCCTAATTGTGAAAACATTTTTATGTTATGTTGACGACCGCATATTATGCACAATGACAAGTAAATGAAAATGTTTACATTTCAGTTAAGTGAACATTTAGTAGGCTATATATTTTGTAAGTATTATTCAAGTAACATAAAAAGAAAATCATATACTATAAATATATAATATAAATGGCTGGTCCTGTGATAACATAATAATAATAATACTAATAATAATAATCATGTTCATCATCATTTAAATCATGATCTAATCTTAGTCAACATGTAATGGCCTTCATTCTGAGTATTCAGGAATTTGTACATAAGATTTGCATACTAAGTATGTACTCTGATGCAAGCCATGCTGCATGTAAATGAAAAAACTGAGAATTTATTTTCACATCACTCACAATTGGTTAAGCTGATTGACTGCATAACAAATGTGCACTACATTTATCCATGCAAGTACCTTGTTGCTATTTCTCATTTTACTTGTTATGCTGCGAAATTCGTAACCATGTATTCTGGTCTAATATTTTCTATGATTATCCATCATTATTTGTTATGCCAAATTATGTATTCTCATTTTGCAATAATACACATTAATATTGAATATGGTATTGATTTGCAGCCTTCAGTTGTCATGTTTGATCAGTATGAATACCGTTGCACACTGCTCGCTGAGCTGATGCGGAGTGGATCCACTTTGGATCTGCTCCCATGTTAATCAATGAGCGATTGCACACTGCATGCAAGGCGCACGCTCCTAGCAGAGCTGAGGCAGAAGAGACTCATTTGTTTTTCTGCCGGGAGTCTACTTTTGCCATGTCGCCCTGCATTGCAAGTGCAATGGAAACACATCATACTACGAAAACTACAACCTCTTTGCTTGTTTCTTAGCCCACGCCCCTACAACAACATTTCCTCGATCTCACAGTTGTTAAACGTCTTATTAATATAACTTTGTTGTCATATGTTCATATTCGATTTATGTAACTGTCCTAAAACATGCATACTTTTCTGGATAATATTAGACATAATAGTATGTAGTAGAACGTATATGTTACGGCTATATCATGAGCAAATTCCATCGAGTGCTGGGATGTCGTCGAGCAGTGTAAAAGCATGGTGGAGAACAATCCTAGAAAGTTATTGCGTTTCAGCGCTGCATCAGCTCCGTGTGCAGCTGGATAGCAATATTCACTTTGTTAATATAGTCGGGCCACACTACATTGGGAAGTGTTAACAGTCATTGCCTCCTACCTGTGTTTAATTGTGAAACCATTGGACAGCGCTGAACCAATCTGCGTTACTATAACTGTTTTGATCGCCTCATCTAGCTCTACCGCCATTTTGAAACATGCTTGACGTCAATGTCATCACACTTGCCCACCTTGAATGTGATTACAGCAGGGTGACAGTGTAAACACTAATGCCAAGTTCACACTCACGACTTTAACCCATTTTTCCGCCTGCCAATAAGTATTCTGAGCTCGCAGTCAAAAGCTCTGAGTGGAATCACAGCTCATTCCCGTGAATGACGATCATGTTGTGTGAATTGTTTACAACGCAAGCTGAAAGTTTCGGCGACATGTCAGCGAGGCATCGCAAAGCCCTACTGGTTATTTAGCATGTTAAATATCTGGACCTGTTGGGAAGTCCACATCCTGTAGTATGAGCGGTGTTGTGATTGGTTATGACAGCAGTGACGACCTACAGCCAATGAGAACAAAGACAAGATGAATACAAGAGGGAGGAGTAATAGCCTTTGTAATCACTTGAACTGCTTGAAGAAACACGCAAAGACACTGGAATAATTCCCGACTCTCTGAAATACGTATCCCTAGTTGATAATGCTTACATTTGAATGACTTTAAACTATTCTAACCACATCAGTGGTGGGAAATGTGATCGAAAGAATATTTTGAGAAATGTACCGGCTCCATGTTAACAAGGGCCAACGCTACTACGGAGGGATAGGCCTATATTCCGTCTTGTTTGTGGGCTAGGCTATGCCTATAGCGTGTGAGACAATCTATCGCCAAGCTCCAGTTTGACTTTGTTGCGTGAAACATCTTGTGTGTCCCCCTGTTGCTGATAAATATGTATCACTCAATCACACATCAAGACACCCAATTACAAGAGAGACAGTCGTGTGTGCTGCACATCGATCTAAGCGACTTTGAAAGTTCTGTAGTGTGAACTTGGAATAAAGCGAACAGGGTTTCCAGACTATAATAATTATAATTAATTCAATAAAAAATTGATCTGAGCAATAGTTGAGCGGAGCCAGGCTAACTGTTGAATTGAGTCAGACTGCAAATAACCAAAACAACATTTAAGGCCACAGTATTTGACACTGTATACTGTATATAGCCACCCACTGCTGTCAATGCATGTCATTTTACAGTATGTTATCTAATTTGTTAAAGAGGCAACCATCGGGCGATAACAATGTACAACCTGTAAATTAGTGAAGCCCTAGCTATTACATAACAAGGCAATCAGCACATTTGAGGCCTAACATTAGTGTGATAAAGTCCCTAACAAGGCAATTTGCACAAATGAGATAATAAATCTTTACAGTGTGAATTATACCATAAATAGAACAGCATTTATAAATATTCTCACAAATTTTAACAGCTAATCTAATTTGTATTCAGAGCTACAACAATAGCACGTGGGTGTCTGTTGACTATTTGGAATTACAAAGATATAGGCTGTATCATTAGGCTTTTCTTTAAATGTGTTGCAAATTTACTCATATCTGCTAGCTGTCCATTCTGTGTGCTAATTGAAACAATAATCAGTTTTTTCTAGATTACCGGCATCCGCTGGTGTCATGCTCAAAAGTGGTTTGTTAAAAATGGATTTCTGCCCACGAGAGCACACACAGCCCTATATTATAACCAATCTAATCCTTTCTACCAGTATACATCTATTTAAAGTGAAAACAAAACTCATAAAATACACATCTACATTTTCCAATCAATGTTCGCTGATCATACCCTTTTGGCACAACATGGTATGGAGTTTACCGTAGAACACGCTACGGGTGTCGTTACAGCGCCTTCTGCTGACACACCCGCTTGAGTACAGATAATGATGGTTATTTTTTCATTTTCAATTAAATATACTTGCCGACGTTTTTATTAATTCATATTTTGCTGGGTGGTTAATATTACATTTTTCTGTGGTGTGACAAACTCACCACAAATGTATGTCTGCTTTACACAATCTTTATGAGGCTGAAAAATGCAATGAGCTAGCATGTAAGCCCCTGAGGGACATATTGTAGGCTACCAAAAACTGACCATTTGCTGTTGTGCTGTACAGATATATTTTAAGCATTAGGTTATTTACCTGTATATTGCTGTCAATAGATCACCTTTTAATTTGAAGGTATTTTATCACTCAGGTTTTCTATCTTGTGATCTGCCAGATGGTTTGATACAGAGCCATCTGGGAAGCTGTCCATTGAAACTTTTGGAAAAGGGCAGGCACTTCAAAAACAATACTTGGCCAGTGATTGGATGAACGACCACCTGTCTATTAACGTCTATCTTGTAAACACGCCTATAGTACGACACTGACTGGTTCGGAACCGAGCGCATAGCCTTGAAGCCTGTACAGACCGATAATC
The DNA here is from genome assembly GCA_025399855.1 of Forbesichthys papilliferus. Classification (NCBI taxonomy): domain Eukaryota; kingdom Metazoa; phylum Chordata; class Actinopteri; order Percopsiformes; family Amblyopsidae; genus Forbesichthys; species Forbesichthys papilliferus. The sequence continues at coordinate 1,209 of JAODOY010047431.1, read as the reverse complement.
GTGGTGGAGTCTCTGGGGCTTGTGAGATAAGGCTGGTATTATGAGGTTTTCACCCTTGTGCAGATGCCACGTGCTGATACAGCAACTGCCCCACTGTGATTATACTGACTGAAACCACCTCACACCACAGACCAGCAGCCGTCACCTTAACCTCTTCTATTTTGACCATGCCACATGCGAATGCAATACAACAGTGAACTCTGTCTGCCCGTCCAAGTTGTGAAGGAAATGTCAGTAGGAGAGGATTTGTCTAATGGCCCCTGTAGTCCCCCTGTTGCCTTTTAAAAGACATCTAGATTTTCCAAGCCATTACCTTTGAGAGATGAGGACCATTCAAGAGCAAAATAATCCTGTTAGGGCAGCGTTTCAGGCCAACATTGACTCACACAGAAGGGGACCTTGTTTGTGTCAGTAAATCAACATCTCTATGTGTTTAGTGGCTGCACATGACGGGGGATCATTGGCAGATCTCTTCCCATATAGCTTCTCTCTTGTCCTCAGTGTACTGTAGTGTGCTGTGTCCAGTGGATACTACAGCACGGCGTTCACATGCACTTGGAGGATACTACTGTATACCCAAGTTACAGAGCTTCTGCTTTGGTCTGTCACATCTAAAATAATATAGGATTTTCTTACTTGATTGCAAATTTAGTCATTTTACTACAGTTACTCATTTAGTTGGAAAAGAATTATAAATTATTCTTGTTTGAGTAGATTCTTATTTCCAATAATGCTAATTATGCATAATACTACAGCATTCTGTGCTGTACCTGTATAGTAACCAGTGGCTAAAAATGTTCTTATGTATAATTCAGGGATTTCTTCATCCACCACTTCCCCTTGAGATCTTTTTTTAAACTAACAATATGGCTCCATCTGTCCATCTCTATTGGAGTCGGCACAAAAGGAAATCACCACCCCATTTTTAATGGCTGACTAGATTAGATTTGGAGAAAATGTGTTTCAGTTGTGTTTAATTAAGGATGTTTGACTTGTTTGCGTTCTGTTTTTAGCTAGTTAAGTGCTTGAGATGGAGGATTGGCCCCAAGCTAATGAGTTTGCAGCTGGCTAATTTATTTGTTATACATTTAGTGCACACAACATGCGATATTTACATGTTAACTGCTATTCTCCTGAGGGCTTGCTTTTTCTCACACCAGACCCAAGCATACATAAGTATATATATATATATATATATATATATATATA
>JAODOY010047420.1:0-19179 GCA_025399855.1 Forbesichthys papilliferus | reverse complement strand
TCATATAAATTGGCTAATGGCATTGTGTGGAAGTACATCTGTCCCTTTCAGACTGACCAGTTGGAGAGGCCATACTGCATGGGAGTGACACGGACTTGTGGCCTGCGGCAAAAAATATCTTGCCCAAATAGGGTGGAATGATTGCTGATACCCCCAGATATTTTGAACTTTATTGATCTTTAAGGATTTTTATTAGTCTCATTTTCATGAGACCAAAAGGGGGAATTGTAGAAAATTATGCTTTATATTATAGATATTCTATTTTAGATATACTGTATATATTAGTTATTATTGTTTAAAAGTGACCACATTGGAAGACCAGTGGAAAGGTACAGGCTTGGCAGAACAGGCCGACTATCTCTCAAGGTTAAGAGTGTGGCACAGTTTGGTCTCGGTGACTTCGGCTCTGCTCGGGAACAAAGGAGTGGAGGCCTCTTCACCCGGGGACTAAGAATTATGCTAAACAGTTTAGTTATCCTGATAGATGTATTGTGTGTCACACTATTGTAAGAATTAGGCTGTTATGCGTAACAAAGTGCTGAGTCAGCAGAGAGCAGTGAAACAGATAGAAACAGATAGGGACAGCATTTTAACGAACAAACAGTTAGTAAACAAGAGATAGGCATGAGGTGGGGACATGAAGAGTGTGTTCACAGATATCTTTCCCAGCAACCACGCCCAGCAGGAGGAGAGAACGGACCTGGGGCTCCAGGATTGGGAGAGACGCAAAATCAACATCTGATAGGAAAACACTGTCTAGAATATTATCACTGGGCCGAGAGACAGTTGGGGCCAGACTTCGTGAACGGTTACAGAGCTCTGTAACTTGTATTTCTGATCTACTATTATTATATTAAAGCTGATTTTGTTAAACTTAGACACAGTGTCTCTTCCTACTTCAACTCCAAAATCGAACACGCTGGAACTGGGTGAGAAGACACCACCCATATTCCAACAAGACTCTACCTAAAAAGCAACCCATTTAACAGGCCTAAAAAGAACAAACTCTACGGTTGCCCAATTTTGGTTCTTTCAGTTCTGTCAGTTCTCAGTGCTTTTTTTTCTCTTTCTTTTTCTCCCCTTTTTTTCCTTACACACTTGACGTCATTTCACTAAAACACACTGATTGTGCCGCCAGCAGGGTGGCTGTGCAAACGCTAATGTGAACAATGTTTCCAGACTGTAATCTCAACGGAATAAATTGCACTGAGAGCATAGTCTGGCGGAGCCAGGCTAACTGGTGCTAGTTGAACAGAAAACTCCTATACAGCAAAGTAATAAAGAATAGGATTGCACCCCCCCACCTCCCCCTTTCTTCTTGTTTTAAGGGAACAATTTTAAGATAAATATTGAGATGGGGTTGCAGAAACCCTACCTTTTTCATTCAGTGGTCTGTGACCTATGATATACTATAACAAGAAGTATCAAGAGTTTTAGGACCCATACTGTTATAATTCTGGATTTACCTTTTCTCACTGGCTTGATATCTGACTGTGAGTCTGGAAGTTAACTGACTGTAATATCTCAGGTGAGATTGGTTGCAATCCAGAGATGATGTCACACCTCACAGTGCTTTTTGAATTGGGCACCCACAGTCTTGAATATGGCAACGGGTCACTTTCCGTCACCCAGTCGGCCGAAAGCACGGACCACGTGTTAAAGGTGGCCACTGGAAAAGCCCCGATGAGAGGCGTGCCGACTGCTTCTTCAAGGGTTGTGTTCCAAGCCTTTTTGCCTATGGACAAATCAGAAGTTTGAGAGGTCCCTTTCCTGAAACAGACGTATGCCCCGTTATGTTTAAGTGTCCCCACAGTTTCAGGAAGACCCCCAAAACGCTGTCTGAACAACATTGGTGGGGACAATATAAAAACATTTCAATCAGGCAATTCCCATTTCAAATAGCACCCCATTCTAACAGACTCTTTTTTGGGGAAGGGGCCTCCTGACCCCCTTGAACAGCGAAGAGGCCCCAAAATCGGTGAGCCTGTTCTTGGGGAACCTCCGTACGCACCCCCCGAAGCATGGCCCTCTAGGTGGTCCGCAAAGGACAATTTGTAAAAAAGGCCTTAAATTTAAAATGGGTCTCAGGTACTACAAGTCAGAGACCTATTGCATCAGATTTTGGAGGTTCAACCCTAACCCAAGATGTTTTTTATTTCTGGCAGTCTGATCCTCTCCAAACTCAGATATGCCCCGGAATGACATCTGGAGGACCGGGCCTCCCCTGACATATGGTTCCGAATCGCTAGGAGTCGTGTTCTGGATCAGGAAATTTTGGTCAATGTAAAAGCACCCTAATTTACTCAGGAATTAAAAATGGCAAACGTTGCCAAATTAACTAAGCAGCTACAGGGCATCAAACCGAGCAACCTATTTACATTTTAGGCCCCTGTCACTTTTCAGAGGCCCCTGGGAGCAATTTTGTTTGGGAATACTCTATAACTGTGAAAAGAAATGTAAAAATTCTAGGGTTACCTATTTCCATTGGCACTGAGTTGTCTTAAAGCCCCTGATTTGGGCAAATAGTCTTTTGTGCACAGCTCCGATTACGAATGTCACAGAACCACATGATTTCAGATATAAGACCTGATAGTGACTGCGGAGTTGTAACTGACGGACAGGGGTCTTTTTGCCTTCTCCGGCGCCCCTCTACTCTATCTGATGTCACCCTGTCATCGGGACTCTTTCAAAACTCAGACAGACGGAAGTTGAATAAAATGCTATTCCAATTGGGCACAATTTCAATTCAAGTTTCCGGATTAGCTAACGGGTATTTCAGGGTTCTCTCCCACTCCTTAAATCTGACATATAGGTTGGTTCCTATTTATTGTAGAGCATGAACAAGGTGAACAAGGGGACCTGATCCCCTTCTCTCTATCACCTTCAGGGGTGACAATGGCTGACAATCAAAGATGAGTCATGGAAAAATGTTAGGCTCGCAATACAAAGGACTTAAGTAGGGCAAGAGTCCTAATGTAAAAAATGAAAAGTCTATATCTTACTCCTCCACTACGACAGCTTAGTTGGTTCCTATTTTGCGTAGAGCAGAGCTGGGCAAACAGGGTGACGTGCCTGGCTTCTTGATCTTTACCACATTCCCGGGCTGACTGGCTGACAATCAAAGGTTGAAAGTCCTTCGCCAAGTGCACGCAATGCAAAGAGCCTGAATTGGGCAGGGGTCTTGACTGAAAAGCTCCCCAAATGGGTAACAAAATTTGAGGGTCCTAAATAAACATTTTCGATTTCAGACCTCTTTAACGGCCCCCAAAACCTCTCTGGACCACCTGCAGTAGATGGTGGAACCCCCCTTTGGCCGTTGCGAGTCATTACATAGACCTGTACCAGAATCCTGATCGCAATAGCGCCTGCTCCTGTATCGGGCAATTTTTCCAGATCTTGATGACATCGCTACACCTACCAACCCAATGGAATGTGCAATTACATATGGAAAATGCCCGTTTGGGGACATTTTCTAAGATTTCTATACGTTTTCAACCATAGATTTTAGTCACCATTAAAATGATAATATAGTTTCAGTTTACAAATAAATTACAGTTTTAGATAGAAAATCGTCCAACATTTGACGAAATTGTGATACGTCAGTATTTTGATGAAATTTGTATTGATCTTATTGTGACGTATAACCCTTTAGCATGAACGTCACCACTTGACGTCGATCTAATGAGACTGGGCTGATCTGACAGTGACCAACCACCTCATACCTACAAACTGAAAAACTGAGTTCTGTGTGTCACCTCCTGCACTGCCCACTTTCAGCTTTCAGCCTGCCTAGTTTTACATTTGCATCTGACTGTAGGCCTACCCTTAATCGAAGATTGTCTTACCTTTTTAGAAGTACTATCTGGTCTTTGTAGAAAAAGCCATGATTTTCGCAATAATCCAACTCACTCTATGAGTGAGGCCATTTTTGTGACTGGTGGAAGAATTTATTACGGCTCCAGATTAAGTCACCATAGCTCCCATTCACTTATTTACGCACATTTTCTTCAGACTTCAGTGGATGTGCAGTTTAACCTACTGCCTTTATTGTCTCCACTCTAATCAACTCGGCATTCACAAAACAACAGTATACTGCGAAGAACGCAACCAGGAAGTAATCGATTTAAACTTTTTATAGTATATTCTTCTTTCAATTTGGTTATGGAACGGTTTAGCCTTCTGCTTCAAAATACATTCTTTTTAACCTGATTACAATCAGAATAGTATGGCCCATGTAAATGCAGCTACTTCAATTTTGCCAGCCACTACCATCTGTCATTAGCTGAATGGGCTACATCCATGGATTGCTATGTACTGTAGTTCACATGACAAAACTATTTACATTCTGATAGGCTGTTGTGTCAGGCTTTGCATGTATGAATATCAAGCTTTATACAGAAAATTCAACAAATTACTAAACCATTTTTTTATTATTGGCTCATGACAAGCCCATTGTCTTCATGGGCCCTGGGACTTAAGCCCAGGTAAACCTGTGCATTGAAGCGGGCTTGCAGTTCAGGTTAGGCGAGTTTTCTGGCAAGCACAGTAATCCCATTGTCATTAAATCAGGTATTGGCAGTGTTGGAAGGTGCCACAAAGGTGTAATGAAGGTGACTTGAAATCATCTCAAAATCAACAATGGCAAATCCTAGAGAAGTTAATGTAGCTGATGCAAGATAGTATCAGTTTTATTAGAATGTATACAAAAAAACAACACTACAAATACATTTTCCAGTTGGAAATATGTAAAGTGCTCCTCTGGAGTGAGTCGTCATGCGTCAACAGAGCAAATACTTTTTTCATTGAAAAATGTTTTCACTTTTCTCCCGACTTTTTATAGCCCAAAAAAAGTGCAGGATTGTATCCAAAGATGGCTGCCGAGCGGCGAGACTTGTCTGTCAAGACTTGTCTCTACCTTCAAAACATAAAGTAAAGCCTATCTTTCCCAATGTATCTGAGATAAGGCAAACAATGAGCTAAATGTATGTATTGCTAATTGATTTACCTTTTCTTTTCACTTACTGTACTTACCGTACAGACATGCCGCATACATTGCTGCTGCTCTGCATTGCATTATACTGTGTACACATACACACATACACACTCATGACTACAAACCAAGACCTTTGGAGAAAGCCAATGAGAAGGCCAGCATTTTAAAAATGAACAGACACGTACAGGGAATTGTGTGTCTGTGTGTGAGTGTGCATGCTTACACACATAGAGACACAATCCTTTCTGAGCAGGTGAGAGTTGTGCAGATGTTTTTCAATCAGGAGGAGAATTAAGCCCTTAATTACTAGTCTGTGTTGGTCCCTCTCTGTTGTGTGCCTTTTTGCACTCCGTCTCCTTCCCCTCTCTCAGCTCCTCCTCCTGCACTGCACTGCGGTTGCAGCGGTTGGCGATTGTGGCGCTGGGCTCCTCCGACATTCTTCCTTGTCATTATTCTTAACAAGCAATTACAGCTGAGTCTCTAAGCAGAGCACACAGGGGCACACCCAGTGCAAAAGACTGTGCTCTTCACAGCAAGCGTCTTTCCTCTGGGGCCATCTGGTTGCACGGCCACGCTCTGCCAGTTGCTGCTCAGCCATTGAGGCAGTGTGACGGTTTCTTCTGAAGAGACACTGGACTATGCTCTATTTTTGCTCAGGCATAACAGTCATGTTCCTCTGTCTGGAGTTTGCGGCTTTAAACGTTACATAAGCAGCTAGTAAGACCCAGCTAAAATTAATTCTTTACCCCTCCCCTATAGCGACATACATTTTCATGTTGAGTTGAGGCTGAAATGTTTTTGCATGTATGTGTCAGTGAGAGGGGTACATTTAATTGAATGTGAATGGAAGGCAGCACAATATATTCAGGAAGCTCACAGCTATCAGTTAACGGGTCTGCCTAGACGAGTAAAGGAGCTTTGCATTAGGTTAAGGGAGTAGCCCTTTCCTCTATTTCCTGCCTGGTATCATGCATCGTTGTCTGGCAGACGTTAGTGCCAACACCCTGTCGTTGCCACCTAGAGTATATTTGTTCCCCCTCTCTCCCATTTCCTTCAAAGTTACATCACAAGAATGACCTCATTCCACTCCACAGCATAGTCTAAACACTCCATGTGGTGTTGCCATAACAATGTGTTCTGCTGGCTCAGGACACATGGACATTGGGTTCAAGTAGAGCTGCTCCAGCTCTGAGGCATTCCATCAGTCGTAAAGCTGTAATGCCAGTCACCCGAGAGGCTGCAGGCCTCCCTACGCTGTGCTCCACAACCCTGATGACGACAGCTTATTTTTTATCCAGAGATAGAGCAAGAGAGAATGTATTCACCAGATGTGTTGTATTTAATGGACAAATGGAGCATGGGAAAGCGCTTCATAAAAAAATAATGGTGCAATTTAAAAATGAATGACTTCAGGGCTTGGAAACTAAAGGATCATTTACTTTTAGCCTGTTGCAAAGCTTGTTCAGTTTTAAGATTAAACTCGTCAGAAGGACACAGTTTCAAGTCAGAGAAAATGGTGGTTATAAGTTTATATTGTTGGCACTGTAGCTCCAGCAATGCTAGATGTAATAAAAATAATGTCAAGAGCATGTCTTCTTGTATCCAACAAAGTACAGAATGGCCATAATTTGATTATAATGAAATATACAGTATTTTATATAATATTTTATAATTGCAAACATCATAGTGATAAATTAGTTGTGTTGATAATAACTAAAGCTGGTCTCAAACTGTAGGCCTGAGGCCAGATGAAACATTTGGGAAAAACTTTTTTTTTAGATCTTGTTTTTGTTTGCTCTTATCATGCAATTATACATATGTTCTGCCATTATTAAAATTTCTGCAATGTTAACACTATCTGTAAGCTTTTAGATTATACTGAGATATGCTACCTTGCATGAGCATGTGCGCGCACACAAAAACACAAAGAAAACATGCGTGTACTAACCCTAAACTTTGTTATACAGCAAGAACCCTATAGTGCAATCACATCTGGTTTGTGGTAACTGAGGTCCTCCCAGGCTTTCTAAGATTTGATAGCTCTGTCAGGGTTAAACCTACACACACAAACACACACACCCACTGATGAAGCGGCGGTAGTAATTGGCGAATCCCAAAAATCGCTGGAGCTACTTTCTTGTTTGGGGTTGCAGCCAGTTTCTAACTGCTGTGGTTTTCTGTTCATCCATGTTTACACCACCTGGTGTTAGCACAAAGCCGAGTAATCGTATTGTAGTGACGTGGAATTCACTTTTCTCAGCCTTGACGTATAGGTCGTATTCCAGCAGGCGGCGTATGACTTGCTTGACGTGGTCCGTATGTTCCTCATGGGTATGTGAGAAGATGAGGATGTCATCGATGTAGATGATGAGAAAACGGTTGATCATGTCATAGAAAATGTCATTCATGAATGCCTGGAACCCTGAGGGGGCGTTGGTTAAGCCATAGGGCATAACAAGGTATTCGTAGTGGCCTCGGTGAGTGATAAAGGCCGTTTTCCATTCATCCCCCTCCCGGATGCGGACAAGGTTGTAGGCACTACTTAGATCGAGCTTGGTGTAGATGGCCTTGCCCACCTTCTCCAACGTCGCCGATATCAGCAGAAGAGGATATCGATACTTGACGGTGATCTGGTTTAGGCCCCGATAATCAAGGCACGGACGAAGGCCCCCATCCTTCTTCCCCACAAAGAAGGGGAATGACCGTGGGATGTACAACGTCGAGTCTTCGATCGATGTGGCACGGACAGGAAGTCGGATGCACGTTGTGGAGCATCCAGAACCCCATTGTACGATCTCTCCCGTGCTCCATGATATCACAGGGTCATGAACACATAACTAAGGGTGGCCGAGGACCAGAGGTTCCTTGGGTGACGTCACGAACAACAATTGTACAGTCTCAAAATGAAGGGCCCCTATTTGCATGACAATGTCTTTGGTTCGGTGCGTGACATAACCCAAACCCGAGGGCTGTCCGTCGAGAGAGTTAATCTTGAGGGGAGGATGGATAGTAGTCAGTTTCACATTCAATCGGGCTGCCAACTGAGCATCAATAAAATTCCCAGCAGCCTCTGAATCCACCAGACCGTCAACGTCTACAGAGAGATCGTTAATTGCCAAGGTGACCGGTACACATAACTGTTTCTGTGTTATGAGTTGGGTGGTTGAGCAACATACCGGTAGGCGGCGAGGTGGACGTCGAGGGCAGCGGCTGATGCGATGACTCGGTTCACCACAGTAGATGCAAAGACCATCCCGGAGTTGCTGTTGCCTCTCTTTGGGAGTCAGCGGAGCATGGCTCAGCTGCATTGGTTCTGGCTCAGGTTCAGCTGTGGCCGGTTGTGTGCCGTGGTTTCCTGGGCGGACCCGAGGAGGAGGGATCTGGCGTTCTAGAAGGAGGTTGTCAATGGCTATTGACATCCAGAGATATTTATTCAGGTCTCCTATGTCCCCTCTGCAGGCGAGTTCGGCTTGAAGGTCATGACGTAATCCTCTTCGATATATAGTTAGAAGAGCTGAGTCACTCCATCCGCTACCAGCGGCCAGAGTCCTAAATTCAACTGTATATTCCGCTGCTGTGCGGGCCTCCTGACGGATCTCACACAAAAAGTCCCCTACTGGACGCCCGGTTACCGAATGGTAAAAGCTCTCTTGTAATATGGACAAAAACCGGGCTTCCGTACACTGCAAAAAATAATTAACTTAACTGTCTCTATTCATTTTGTTGCTTTGATTGAGCTAAGTTGAGGAAAACTTCTACTCCTAGTCTTAACAACTTAACTCAGATCATTGAGCCAACAATACAATTGTTAGCCCAATTTATTAAATTCCCTGGCTCCCTGTATTTTATCAAGCCCTATAAACTCTTAAAAATGTTAGTTGAACTTGCTATTCTTAGTTCATCCAACTTTAATCAAACCAACAATTATATTGTTGGTATAACTTATTACATTTAATTGGCTCATCTTATCTTCCATAGTTTTATAAACTTGTAAACATGTTCATTAAACTGGTTTTTACTAGTACAGATAACATGATGGTTAACACTTACCAAACTTAATTTGTCAAGTCAACAGTAATTAACATTTGAAACATTCAGTGTAAACATTTCCACTTTATTTTTGAATGAAAACTTGCATCAAAAACATTTGAAAATTTTCAAGCATGTATAAGTACATAGTAGATTGAGTGCATACAGCAGGCCAACAAGGTTCACAAAAGCGTCAGGCAAATCATTCAAGTTTCGAAGAACAACTTGTTCTTCGATTATCAGTGCCACGTTGCAATATGTTGCTGGGAGTGGTTCCGTAATGTCATCCACAACGGTGAGGATTCCGATCGTTATCCCTCGGACAACAGCCTCCTCAGGATCAGTCAACTGAAAAATGTAAATCCCCTTACATGAGCACAAATAAATTCTATTTGGATAGGGGCTGGCTCTAGAGAACCACTGTGAAATTATTTTTTTTATAAAATTATGAATAATATTAAACGTGTTTTAGATTGCTCGTCACACTACAGTTTTACCAGCAATAAAGAAAAAAATATAAAATAAAAGAATGTTTAGAACTCGACAGATTTTATTAGCATTTTCCTTATTGCTCAGCATACCTCGCATATATCTTTATGAAGTTAGACGAATCCTCCTTCAAGTATGACGGTAAGCCAAGCAACACGGCTGCCCTCTTCCTTTGGTTTGAGGCCTGTTTAAACAAAAAATGTAAGTCTAATGATAACTATATTCACGGAATTGTCATAACGCGCAACTGGCCCTACCACATCTATGCTGTCCTAGCAACCAACGATCACGGTAGTCTACAGCAAAGTGAGTGAGCACGAGCACGAGTGTTTTCTGTTAGCATAATACATTGACTGATTGCATTACTAGGTGTAGGCTAAAGCTGCCTTCAAATAAGTGATTTGCGACTAAACTACTGTATGTGTCGGCGCTCGCGCGTGTTTGCGAGGAAGAGGGGAAGACAAGGTGATTTGACAATTAGGTAAGCGGAAAAGCGTATTACAGTGTTTCAGTAGATATAACAGTCTGAATGCTGCTTTGCCACTTTGACAACTTTCTTTTGAAAATGTATTTAATTGGATCAGTCCCATAGATCGGTTACAACCGTCAAAATGTCACCGAGACAGCTATTTAATATCAGATCGATTTTTGATCTCAGTATTGTATCGTGCCATCCCTATTGCACATGTGTGCAGGCAGTGCATTTACGGTAAAAACTTGTTTTTAGAGAACAGTCCAGGCCTACGCCGTCAGATAATATTCTTAGGCTCTATCATTTCACATGGTTATTTATAAATTGCAAGCTATAATACGTTTCTGTATCATTTTTATAAAAGAGTTATTTAAAAATAAATTGTATAAAGAGTTTGCTCAAAATTCCTATAAGCTGTCTAGTTGTTCAGGTTATCCTTCATAACACATTGAGACATTCTACTGTAGAATTTCTAACATTAATTAGGTGGGAATGTATACAGTAGCCTATGTGCCCATTTAAAATTACTTAACTTTGTTTTAACCTATGACCCTTTGCTGCACCATTTTAGCAATCCCACAGTTGTATTAACTTCAATGTTGCTGCCAATGATCAACAGCTGTCATGATGTCAATTTTGTATGTCAAAATCTAAATACCTAAAACATGGATAATATAAATATGTTCAAACTGCATAATCAATGCAGCGCATCAAGAGCAGATTATATAGAAATATTGACAAAGAGGCAGTCTACGCATTGCAAAATCTTGACCCCCCCCAACCCATCCACAACTTAGTATATTTCAGATCTGTGGGAAACACTGGGCTGAACCATTACAAAAAATGTACCACTCATAATGTACAATGGATATTTATGTTTTTTGCACTGGGGAAATGTAATCTACTCACCTCATTGTCAAGGCTCTTCAGCAGAGCAGCCATTTTTGGATTGCTTTCAAGAGGCTTTGATCTGTATAACTGTAGAAGCTTAACAAGGTAGCTGCCCAAACCCTCATAAAATGAGGCGTTAAGGTCCATCGACATTAGTCTTGAGAATTCTGTGATTATCTATTAAAACAAAAGTTTACAAAGCAAGTCAAGCACAGTCAAATGTTGTCTGTTCATTGGGCCTGCATTCAAATCTAAAAAAATAAAAGTTACCTGTCTCTTGGTGAATACAGCCGGCCATCTGAATCTCAACTCTGATAGTGAGGAGTCGTCTATTATTTCCTGTCTTCTTAAAGAATATGTAATAGACATTGCTCTATCCACTATGGTGAAATCGGAATTCCTTTTCCTAATCTCCTTTGCCATTTCCTCTCTTTCCTCTTCTAGAGGAAGAGTCTTTTCCCTCAGGAAACTCTGGAAGGAAATTCACCTCTGACGTCTGGGTTTCTTCACCTTGTTTCTCGTTCCTTTGGTGTCCCCAGGGCCTCTCTTCTCTGAATTCACTCTCAGTTCCTTAACACCGGCATCTCTTAATTTTTGCCTGTAATTCCCCATCTTAAATTTTTAACTTATTTTCCACCCATACCACCCAACTGTGGAACCTGGCTCTTTAAGACAGGGGTGCTTCTCAACCAGAGCAATTGCTACACTTTCAAATTCTTCATTTACTGGGTAGGCTTTGAAGGAATACATTTCTTCAGAAATCTTGTCCAGAATTTCAATTTGCATGTCTCTTGAGACTTTCAATAGAGTACCATCTTTTCTATAGGCATCGTTACCTTGCTTTAGTCTAAATTCAACATCAAAAGAGAAGTTTGGAATGGTGAAGTGAGTTGGCCATTGCTGTGAACGACCGGAAGGTGATGGTGAAGATGACAGAGAGGAGGATACAGAAATGGATAAAGAATCAACAATACTTGTGTGTGAAAGCAAAGCTGTTGAGGGATTGAGAAGTACCTTCAATGTTGCTTTCTCCTTAGGTAGATCAGTTATACACGTAAGATTGCACAAGTCACTGAAGTCTTCATCTTCATACTAAAGTTTGAAGTCTTCATGAATATTCAGCTTGCCTTTTAAGAGCAATTGGAAATCTTCAATTGAATCTGGGATAGTGTCAAGTTTAACTTTACGAATGTCCTGCTGTGAGATGATCACACGAAGCAGCATCTTGTCTTGGAAACTGGAAATTCCTAGGCAGATCTGGGGATCAAAGAATAAACATGTTAGAAACATTAGAGGTTACAAATTAGCTAAATATATTTAAATGTATCTCAAAAGCAGGCAAGCAAGTAAACATTAATTAAAATAATGTACATTCCATAAATAAATGTTAAGTATATTGGCCTTGTGACCTATTTATAAGTATAAAAAGTACACTTTACCTTAGTGGAGTAAAAAGACTTTTGGTGTTACCATTAGTTTCCCTGCTCTTATGCATGGGTAGAGGGGGTAATGTCCATTTAAATCACATGGTGTCACAACCTTCAGGTCAGTCAAGTGTTTTGTCAGTTCATAAGATCCCAAGTGCTCTATGTACCATGCTGTAATGGGTTCAATAATGAATGATACACCATTTGAGACAATCACCATTTTAATTATCTTGCCAAACTCAGGCAGTCCACTGGTGTATCCCACAGACAGAAACATTCCTTCTGAATACTTAGTTCCGTAGAGGCATACATGGGTTGCAAGGGATACAGTGGTGATGCTGGGGTATTTTAGCTCTATAGCCCGCTTCATTGAATGCTCCAAGGTGTCAAGTGAAACCACTGCAACATGAGATTTTTCTAAATTAGGTTTGAAAATACTTGGAAGGTCTAGATAGTAAGCCAGTGAAAGTTGGTGCTTTGTGGCTAGTGTGAGCAAGACATTTTTGAAATTGTTTGCATCATGTGCCACTCTTTTGAAAAAGCTGTGTTTAGCCTCAAAACGAATTGTCCAGAAATCGACCAGAGGTCCGAATTTGCTAATCAATTCAGGGTAGCTCTCCAAAAAGTGATGCTTCGGCTGTAGGTTGAAATCTGGAAACATCTCTTTCAGCAACAAATGATGATTTGAGATTTTGGTTTCCAAATAGCACAGTGTATGGTCAGAAAAACATCCACATGCCAGAATTTCAACAATTTCTTTTAGGTCCAATATAATTCCCCAGATTTTGTCATTTTCTGGTATTTTGTTCCCAACCATCAATGGCAGTAATCTCAGCAATGTCCAATTTTCGTGTCCATTTCCACCAATTGTTTTCTTTGATGAAAATGTTTTTGCAATTTGTTGTGGTCTGTTCATTTTGTCCGAATATTTAAAAGGAAAAGACTGAATGGTGTAATTGAGTTCTTCCAAATGAAAAAAACCCTTGAAATTAGATTCTGTAGACACAGACTCAATTATTTAGGCACAATTCCCTCTAAAAGGTCATGCAACAAATCTGGAGGAAACCCATGTATGGTCTGGAAATGATCAAGTCTATTTAAAACACTTTTTACACCGTCTACAGGTACCAACTGCTAGTTCCTTTTTAATTTTAGTAAGGCTTTCTTGTGTGATTCAATAGTTCTGAGTGGGAACACGCACTCGCTTACTGCATGAGTATTTATATCTTTTCGGCTGGCTAAACAAAACCTACAGAACTTATCCACGTTAAAGTTTTCTTGAAAGCCAGCAAGTGAGTGTGCCCCTAGGTTGTCTGCAGAGACATAGAGAATAGTGCCTTTGATGCTTGTTCCCAACTTCTGTACATAGGGTCCTTGCTGTTCCAAAATGGCAATGTCTTTTATCAATGGTTGTAGAATGGCACCTTAGCCATATTTTTTCACATCACGGTTTTGAAAAAGGAAAGCCAGAAAAATTGTCTGCAATGACGATCTATATTGTATTGGTAAATTTGAGATTACCCAATAAATGGCACACACTTTGTGCTTCTTTCATGACATTCCCAATGGATTACACACTTCGAAGTCTTCGATGTACAGTCCCAGAGCTATGGCCAGATCTTCTGAAGAGAGCAATTGATTTTGTTTGTTGTAGAGCCTGTCTCTGTATGATTTATACTGGGCCCACTCTCCAGTTTCAAAATCTCTCTGTAAGATTTTATCTAGAACATCATTGCGATTCAACAGCTCTGACAATATTTTCAGAATAGGAATATAAACATATTTCTTTTTGCAAGATGAATCCAAAATATATTTGACAGGCTCAATCACTTTAAAATGCTTGTTGTAAAAAGTGATTCTCTTGTATTCTGAACCAAGTATACCAGTTTTTGAGAGGGAGCTTAGTGGATTGACTTTATGCTCAGTTATGCTACTGGTGAGTGACTCGTTTATTTGACAGTTGTGCTTAGTCAATATGCTCTCTATTAATTTTTGTTTACAGTCTTCAACAATGGCTCCAATGCTGTATGCAAAGTAATCCATCCAGGTCTTCTTATTTTCCACATTCCACATCACCATCTGTTGTCAGAACGTCCAGAACATCAGAATGTGTTGCACATCTTGAATCTGTACTCTCTGGATTTGAAACACTAAGTGCAGGTTTGATACCGGTCTACACGAAAATTGTCTACGGTGCACAGGCCGTGGATTTTACTCTTATGAGCACGGTAAGTACTATATAGCCAGGACTGAAAATTGCAGTCTTTAAAAAGGACATTTCACTGTTTCTTTATTTCTAAAGTGCGTTTTTAAATGTCTAAAATATTCTGCAATATCACAGGCCTCTGAAAAACTGCACAGGTCACACTTACGTTTTGATATTGCATTAGAGACCTGAATGGATGGTCTGTGGTCTCTAGAAAAGTGTTTTTTAAGGGCTTGTTCAGTCCTGAATGTGCACACACAGTCTTCGAAGACACATGGTAGGGGACAGCTCCTAGTGTGGTGACAGTGCCTCAGTTTGTAGTGCGTTATAAGAGTGCGTTGGTTGGGAGAACAGAAGGTGCAGAACTTACATGACCACCTCAATGATCTTCAGCACATGGCTTTTAACTATCTGTGAAGGAAAGCATATTGTGAGCTACATTTTACTTCATATGTCAATACAAAAAGATTACATTAATTATAATGAATTAAAATTTTGTATGTACTTAATAAAAAAAATGATCATAAATACAGTCCATGTGTGACGGCTGTGGTGGTGGAGGCGAGTGCAAACGAACAAAAACACGACAGGGATGTCCAAAAAAACCACGAGCCCTCTGCTCGTCCTTTAATCAAACATAAACCAACTCAAAACAACGAATAGGTAACTCTAAAATAAAACTCAAAACAAAAGGCCTATATCTTCTCTTAACGTTTATACTAACCGTGAACATACTACAGCATCGTGACATTTACAATAACCCACACCCCCTCCCCGGAGTCACCTGTCTTTATGCCCTCACGCCCCCACGGCTGATTGCAATCTGCCTGATCGCACGTCAGGGCGTGAGGCACTGGGGATGTGGTCAGTCCCCCCGGTCGTCCTACACCGGCGAGACCAGTGAAACGTTACACTATGAAATGTATTTCTGAAATTATAGTCATGTGTACTGAACCAGTAAGGTAACAGCAGTAATCATGTAGAAATCAGAATGAGAACAATGAGATATAGTTCTAGTGCATTAAACTCTATGTTTTAAGACAAAAATGGCAAGATAGTATAAATACATTACAGGCCACCTTTCTATTCCTTTATTTAATTTATTACAGTTGTGAATACATTTAACTAGGGAAAAAAGGTTCTGTTTTCAATAACACATTTAAAAAACAAACTATTGCATTGTTCTGCTGACGTAGTCCAATTAAAAATGTACATCTATATTTGTGCTCTATATGTAGCGGTGGCCAGCCGGTAGCTGTGCGGTGCTAATCCTCACTCTCCGACACCTCATAGGACGTTCTGGCGATGCAGGCCAGGGCCCATGGGTTTTTGGCTTGCCTTGTAAGAGCGTCTGCTCTCTGCCTGGGAGATCGGAGTTCGATTCCCAGAGGGGGACGGACGATCTCCGTCACATATAGTAAGATCTTTGTTGCAGGTAGATAATTAACATTTGAATACAGACAAATTACAATAAAAATTCTTTAGTTGAGCTGACCAACTATAGCCAAACATAGCTCGTGTTTCGAGTTAAAAACCTGTGTTTTATCACCAGCAAGACGTTACCCATGTTTTGATGCATTTATAGTGTACTTTGAGTTTTAATCTAACTCCTTACCTGATTTTGGGTCCCAATTAATTCCTTTGTGAGAGTCAAAAGATGGCGGTGATTTCTTCTGTTCGCTCAAAATGACCCCTCCCTTCAGCCGTGACGTAAATTACTGGTGTATGCGCATTGCTTACAAAAGTAGAACTTACTGCCGAGTCTATCCAATTACAGCAAGATATTTTAAGTTGCTTAAGTTGAAGTTGTTAAGACACAACGTGTTAAGTTGGAATGGTTTGTGAGCTCACTGAACATAGTTACACATGCGGACTAAATAACACAATAATTAATTGCAGTGTAGAGAGGTCCGTATGGTCTGCTGTGTACAGAACTGTGGCCCACTCTAAGGCTTTCCCCTGGAGCAAGGAGATAATGAAGTCCACCTTGGATCGCTCTGACGAGAAGCGATCTGCATAGTGTCTCATAAACTTACGACACTGCATCAAGAAGCCCTTGCATTGTCCGGCTGTACCGTCATACTTGGATGGCATCGACATGAGGGGAAACAAAGACGTCGGTTGGGCCGGAGAAGAGGTGGGTTGGCGTAGTAGGTGGCAGAGCTCCTCTACTCTCTCCTCTTGACGTGAAAAACGTGCCTGTAATCCATCTGGATTCATGGGTGGTAGGTATTCTGTAATTATACTAGATGGGGGTGAAGTTCCAATTGCTGTTTACAGTTTATTGTACCAAATTACTGGAATAGGCTGACTCGTAGACAGAAACAGGCAGAGGTCAAAAACAGAGAAGTCCAGACGATTAGCAAAAAGGGTAGGCTAAAGTCAGAGTGAACAGACAGGCAACGGGACTGGTACACAGGTGTCTGTTCAGGCTGAGGGACCGACAAGGGGCAGGCAAGACGGAATAAACATAGACAGAAATACTGGTCAAAACGTGAAAAGTCTATACTGGAGTCAAGTCAATAGCTGGTTTCCAATCGCGTGCATGTGGTGTGCGCTCTTCTGGCAGCAGATTTGTCTACATTACACAAATATTAACAATATGTTTTCATTCTTCACGTTATTACTTCATTCGCAAATAGGTTTTATATCAATGAGAACTACATCACAACACTACAACTCACAGGATTATTAAAAAAATGTTTTCGATAAGATAGTTTGTCTGGAGTGGGTAGAGTAGGCCAATGCCTCTGATACAGAGCACATGGCCAATCTAACGTTAATCACTTGTGTCAGTACCCGCCTACTTGACAAGTGATGTATTTTTATTGACATGCACAACGACCAGCTACATAACTAAATGACCAAGTCGGACATGAGATTGCTAAGAGGCTGAGACTAAGAAACAACTGACATTCCTAGCTATGGTGGTGGGAATAAGCAGCTTCTCTTGTCTCATAATAAGTAAGTAAATAAGTAATGTGCATGACATAGGAAGTAGAGGAATAGGAACATATGATAGGAATGGGAATTGCGACGAAGCCAATGTGTGAAAAGAATTTTGTGTTACAGTATATCTTTAGAAATGATCTAATTAGAACCAGACCATAATTAATAATTAGATAACATGAATGAGGCAAAAGTATGTCCCAAAGTGTGGGACCCCTTTGCCTGAAATAGGCATGCAGGTTATCCTCTTAGGGTACAGAAAACATGAATGTACCTATTTTACTTTCCAATTTTCTTCCTCGTCTTACTTCTCTCATGTCCAGATTATTTCAGTGTGACATGAAATAGTCCATAGTTGTTACTCCACTAGCTAATACATGCTGTAATAATCACCAAACATTTGTTTATAGTGGTGCAGCTTAGCTAAGAATTTTAAAACAATTGTGCATTTTTTGTTAAAGGCATATAATTTGGTACACTTGTAGAGAATGGCATTCCAACAAAATTTGGATATTGAGCGATCATCATTTTTTATATATCATGGCAACCGTTTTTCAAAATCGAAGCCAGTTTTACATTAAATTTCTTATCAGTGATGGAGAAAATATGATGTTGTGAGCAGAATTAGTTTAATTTATTTACTATACACAGTTTTTGGAAATGGACATTTGAATACTACTTATAATTCATTAAGAATTCAAAATGGCCTCCATTTTTCAAAATGGCCGCCATGATGTAGGGAAATTGTAATAATGTTGCATCTGATATGTATGATCTTGGTGTCAAATAATACATTTTGTATTATGTCGAATTTGATTTTAGAGCTTTATAAATTATCAGAAGCTTCTTTCTATCTCACAACTCAATATTCAAAAAGTTATCATAGCTGCCCAAACCTAGGGTCTATCGCAAAAGTCTGTTCAGCACTCCTTCACAGCAACCGTAGTACCTTCAGTCTGTAGACTGAATGATTACTGCAGTCATTTAATGTTTTATGAGATCCCTAGAGACATCTAAACAATATAAGAATTAGTATAAAATGATATAGGCTACTTTACTTAGTGGATCAAAGTAAATTCAGGGGACATATTTGGGGCCTTCATTACAGCATCACATAAAGAAGTGTGTATCTCCACTTCTGAACATTCTATAATAAATTAAGTTAAGTTTGTTTTTATCCCTTTGGCCTATTGCCTATTTAATTAATTTACATTAGAATGAAATGTGCTATTTTTAATATATTTCTTTGTAGACTTAGTTTAGACTTTTATGCTGATCTAAATACTGTACCTAAACAATATGTCTGTAGCAGATTATTGACCTTTTTCAGACAAATTTTCTTGGAATACCAGGCTATGGAGCAACCAAGTGCCTTTGCCAATAACATTTTTAGATATTAGGGTTAGGTACTAACTCTTTTTTTTTTATTATTATTTTTTTTTTTTAAGTAGAACAACAGTATGGTTTTTAATAGGACTGTTAATTAGAAACAAAGTATAGAACAGAATAGTGACAGACAAAGTGCTTCGTGGCAAAATCAATGACTCACAATGCAAACAGAAAGTGCTGGGCTTACATACACACATCAATAATCATAAATGAAACACAGGTGTGTAAAACCTGTAAAATAGAACAAAACTAGGGGAGAGTGGCAGCGGTTAGTAGCTCGGCGATGACGAGCGCCGAAGTCTGCCCGAGCCACGAGGGGGAGAAGACTCAGAGG
>JAODOY010047409.1:0-19180 GCA_025399855.1 Forbesichthys papilliferus | reverse complement strand
GGAGCCTCTTGTTTACATTATAACCCTATGGAGCCTCTTGTTTACATTATAACCCTATGGAGCCTCTTGTTTACATTGTAACCCTTTGGAGCCTCTTGTTTACATTATAACCCTTTGGAGCCTCTTGTTTACATTATAACCCTATGGAGCGGACCGTGTTTATTAAAGTGTCATGGCCGCGAAACGCGAAAAGTAAACTTCTTAGAAGAAAACGCCCTACGTCACCTGCTTTTTTGACAGTTGACCAATCACAAGTACGTAGTGAGACCTGGTGTTTCCTGTAACAACTGTTTTTTTTTCTTTATGAAAAATGCCCAGGTCAGCAAAATAATAACACATAACATAATCCAAACGAGCCAATCGTCTGCTTTATAACTGCTTTAAGTGATTTTAATTGGAGAGAGAGAGAGAGAGAGAGAGAGAGAGAGAGAGAGAGAGAGAGAGAGAGAGTGTGTGTGTATGTGTGTGTGAACCGCTGCTGTATACGTGAGACTGTTGATGTGCCACATGAGGCCCATGGCGACTCCTGACAGACTGAGCTCATGCCGGCATGCTGCAGGTTTGGTTTCTCAACAAGTGATGTCATCGATTCACCTTTCTCTCTCTCTTCCGCTCCATCTTTCTCTTTATTCCTCTCCCTTCCATCTCTCTCTCTCTCTCTCTCGCTCTCTGCTCGATGATTATATCTCGGTGTCTTTCACCCTTCTGCTCAGCTAATACAGCGATCGCTTGTGCTCCAAGCCATTGTCAGTGTGTTACTCTAGTGGATATCTCTCCAATGTGTTGGTCCTCTGACGCCGGCACGTCAACGTGAAAGCTAATTCAATTACACACTGTGAGGGGAATTACAATGTTCCGAATGAAAACCAACCCAATTGATGAATTGACCACAGTACCTGCACGCTCTTTAACTTCCTCCGTTCTCTAATATAACCCTAAAACAGGGTATTCATGTGTATCGTGGTCCTTTTGAATTGGTAGTCAGTAAAAACATCAATATATATTTGCTGTCTAACGTGTATGTCATTAACAGACACTTTTTGCAAATGCTTCACCGCTGTATGTGATACATAATTACAACTAATGTAACCAATAACTGTTGGTCTGTTTGACATTGTTTTGATTGGTAAGCATTGACGACGCTGTCGATTCACTGTCAACACTTGCTAATCAGAACAGCTGCGTAATATTGAGCTTTTATTGATTAGATTCACTACATCAGTGTTGTCTGTGGAAAGGGCCCATTGTCGTCGTTGTGCTCAGACCTTTGAGAAACAGTGCTGTTTCATTGCCTGTGTTACCATCCCCCGCCACCATCTTGGCTCTCCTGTATATATTGTCTGATCGTTCATTATAGAAACTTAAACGGTATTACCATACACCCGACTAGTCACCCAGCCTGAGGCTGTAATGCACATTATTCGCAGGCATTGCTTACATTACAAGTGCCTAGGAGGGAGATCGAGAGGGGAGAGCAAAATGAGGTGTGATATTAAATGGAGATGAGTGGCATTTATAGAGCTGACCCCCGCAGCCTCACACACACACACACACACGCACACACACACATTGCACTCGTAGAGAGCACTCCAAACATGTCTCTCTCTCTCTACACCTTTGCTAACTGCTCCCCCTCCCCCATCATTCCCTCTCCGCCGGTTCCCGTCGCCATGCTCTCCTCCAGCACGGGCTAGTACACGGTCATACATCTCACCCCCTACTCTGGAGTGTGCTAGGCTTTAGTGTGTATTTATTTGGCGTTACGCGTCCTATACTTGCCAGTGAATTGGCCAAGAAATTCGTCAGATGTAGATTTGACTCATTTAATTCACTTTCACACAGCCTGATGTGACCCAGTTCTCATTTCCTAATTGTCTCGGGAGGAGCTATTTGGAGTAAAACACATGTGCGCACGCACGTACAGCATGTGCATGCACACACACACACACACGTGTACTGTACCTACAGAACCGCTGTCCTGGCCTTTGTCTGGTTCTGCTATTCCTGCCACTCTTCCTACAGGCCTCATCAGGCGGTGAGAGCCATATGGCCGGAGAACAGGGGGTTCATCGCCTGTTAGATTGACCCACTTGAATGTGTGCAGGGGTGTTTATGCAGGGGCCTTATGTGTACACCTGTGCAGGTTATTGTCTAGTGAGGCCCTCCACAGTGACATAGTGAGGAAAATAAAGCTTCATTATGTGGCC
This sequence comes from Forbesichthys papilliferus, assembly GCA_025399855.1. Taxonomy (NCBI): domain Eukaryota; kingdom Metazoa; phylum Chordata; class Actinopteri; order Percopsiformes; family Amblyopsidae; genus Forbesichthys; species Forbesichthys papilliferus. The sequence continues at coordinate 16,973 of JAODOY010047409.1, read as the reverse complement.
AAATGACAGGCAGGCGGACGGAGAATGAATTATTCCATAGGGCAGAAGAGCCTTTAATCTCTTCAGACTGTGTTGTCTTCATGAAAGTGCGTATGGCAGAAAACACCCACGTTGGGGAAACATAATAAAGTATGACTGTAATTTGCAGAGGGAGGAATGCAGCAGCTTTTGATGTGGTATGGTGTGTGTGTGTGCGTGCATGCGTTCGTTCGTGACACTCGTGCGTTCGTTCGTGTGAGTGTGTGTGTGTGTGTGTGTGGGTTCGTGTCAGCCTGCCGTATAGCGGTGGGACACTCATCACATTGAGACAGAACTGCAGGAAGATGTGTGCATGGGGCATAAACCCCTCGAGACCCCTCCTCATCCTCTCTTCTGTGGATCTTTTTTTACTCTGCCTTTGTGTACAGAAATAAACTGACGCATACATTAATGTCTGTTGTCATAAATCATTATGTACTCATCGTTTTGTGTCGTGTGTTTGTCTCTTCTCGATTTTGTTTTCTCTTCCTGTTTACCTACAGCATTAATCTATTACTGTATTAAAAATGTATGTAAAAAAAATGTATCCCTTAATTATAATTGTATTTAAATGTACTCACACACTCAAATAGCACTATTATATGTGTTTGTAATAATGAGCTAATTGCATGTAAATGTAATCAGTGACTGCACATCGGTACAGTAGATTCTGTTGCTGCGATCCGTGCACATAGTTCAATATGATTCAGTTGGTCACATTTATCCCGACTGGGAGGAGAACCCCCGCGGCAGACCCAGGACACGCTGGAGGAATTATATCTCTGTGCAAATAATACCTATAAAGTGCAAAAATAATAGTTAGCTTGCGTTTTCTGAAAACAAGCACATTTGGCTGTAAGTGAAAGATTAAGATTCGCTTTTAAAATAAGTGTACATTAACTTAAATTAAGTCACTACATAAGACATTTATATTCGAAACAAGTGCAACTACATTTTTAATCTAAAAACAAGATTACCACGCTCAGATATAGCTGTTGCAGGCCTGGGAGTGACTGGGGATCTGAGGAACTGGTGGATGTTGCTTGCAGACAACAGGGATACCAGGATCAGTGTTGGGAAGGAATACTAACAAGTTACTAGTTACTTATTACTCCTTCAAAAGGTAATAATATTATTTTAGAAAGTAGTTACCGCCCATCACTGACCCTGGATACAGGGTCATCTGATGATGACCTCGTTGCCTCGGCGACCCTAATGGACCAGCGGTGAATAGAATATATGGATGGGACATTCACCCCTCTGTGTGTGTGTGTGTGTGTGTGTGTGTGTGTGTGTGTGTGTGTGTGTGTGTGTGTGTGTGTGTGTGCGCGTGTTCCCCCGTCAGGATGATAACTGGGGTGAGACCACCACCGCCGTCACGGGCACGTCTGAGCTCAGCCTGTCCCAGGAGGAGGTGGTGGGCCTGGGCAAAGGCCCCGAGGAGCGCATCCGGAGCTGCCGCCGCTACCTGCCCCTGGCGCTGGGCTCCTGCGCGGGGCTGCTGGTGCTCGCCAGCCCCCTGGCCTTCCTGGCGCTGCCGGCGGTGCTGTGGCCCGACCGGCTGCAGCCGTGCGGGGCCGCCTGCGAGGGCCTCTTCCTCTCCGTGGCCTTCAAGCTGCTGGTGCTGCTGGGCGCCGCCTGGGCCCTGTTCCTGCGGCCGGTGCGTGGCGGCCTGCCCCGGGTGTGCGTGTACCGCGCCTTCCTGGCCACGCTGACGCTGCTGCTCACCATGTCCTACTGGCTCTTCTACGGCGTACGCATCCTGGAGGCCCAGGTGGGCTGGACCACTCCCTCTCTCCCTGTGTGTCTCTCCGTGGGTCTCTACTGGACCACTCCCTCTCTCCCTGTGTGTCTCCCTGTGTGTCTCTCTGGGTCTCTCCTGGACCGCACCCTCTCTCTGTGTCTCTCCCTGTATCTCTCTGGGTCTTTGTGATTATCTAATTATTTTTAAATATTTAGTCAGAACTCGGGTAAAACTAGACCATGCCTTTTATTCAAAGATGGATGACCTAGAATGTTTTAAGAAAACATGGGATCATGGTGACATTGTTTCTGGAGGAATGACTTCATTTACTTTGTGTGGTCTCTCTCTCTCTCTCTCTCTCTCTCTCTCCCATCTGTTCTCTCTGTCTCTCTGTGCCTCTCCATCCCTATATAACCCTATGCATTATTATAAGTACACTTACAGTGGCTGGTGTACACTTACTGGTCCAGTGTGTGCTACAGTAGCAGTTTTTCATTGATGTGTTCCACCCACCCATGAATGATGCTTGGGGCTGTCCAGGACGAGGACTACCACGGCATAGTGCAGTTCGCCGTGTCCCTGGTGGACTCCCTGCTGTTCGTCCACTACCTGGCGGTGGTGTTGCTGGAGCTGAGGCACATGCAGCCCTGCTACACCCTGTGTGTCATCCGCTCCACAGACGGAGAGACGCGCCACTACAACATGGGGCAGCTCAGGTACGCGCGCTCAGCCGCTAACGTGCCGCATGATCCTAGAACAGGAATGACTTTTAGCTAGTTATACTTTTTATTTAACCGGTATTTGACCAGGCAAATCATTTAAGAACATGTTCTTATTTGCACCCACGGCCTGGCAGGGATGGGACACAAAGGGCTCTAATTGGGGCTGTCAGAATTCAATCGCGATTTATCGAAATTTATCACACGATTTATGTAATTAATTGCGATTAATACATTTTACCTGTTCAAAAAAAACAAGAAAAACGTGGCATAGCAGAATATGCCAGCTTTATGCTGATTTTTATATTTAATTAAAAAATTACATAATTTTGAACGAACGGGTAAAAAAATGTTGATTCATTAATCGCAATTCATTATGTAAAATATGGGATTAATTGCGATTCACCGCAATTAAATTCTGACAGCCCTAATGATAAATACACATGGACATTCAGCTGAATGAGACATAATGCCTGAGAGCACACACACATAGACCGTGTCTGGTCAGCAAGGCAAGGCTCTAGCCTCCAGACTCCAAATCACCATGAAACAGCTCCACCAGAGGGACATTAAAGGGCCATTAGGATCGAACGCCTTGGTCAAACACATTTTCTGTTGGGGGAGGGGCATATCGCATATATCCCTTAGTGTTATATGCAAGTAATTCATTTGTGTGTCACTGTAGAGAATGAATAGTAATATGAAAATATGAATGCTAGAAAAAGAATTTGGCCACATTGTGCAGCGCTTGATTTCGAAATATACATTTGCACATGCAGTATGTCAGCAACTACATACAGGACAAGACATTACCTTCTGAGCAGCTGAAGTATGTGTGTAATTGGAGGCCCATGCCAGGAGGCAAGATGGACTCAGTAATTGAGTTACTCATCATTCTGACTCTTTGTACAGTGTGCTTGGGGCGGGCTACGGGGGGCGTGGGGGTGGGGGGGGAGGGAATGTGCCACAGACATCAACACTATGGCTTCCTTATTTTGTTACTACTGCCGGTTACACTCTTTGTAGTAGATGTGCTATGTCCCTGTGATACTGTGCTAGTATGTACTGTAGTACTGGATGTCTTCTCTTGCAATAACAGAGCTGTCCTGGCACGAGTATAGTTGAGCTTGATGATAGATAGATAAATCAATCAATTGAATGTTTTGAAACAGAACAGAACAGAAGAGAAACATCGTTTATTTTGATTACGGAAATCTTGATTCTAATTGTTCAATTGACTGTATTTATTGGAAATCTTGATTCTAATATTTCAATTGACTATTTATTGGAAATCTTGATTCTAATTGTTCAGTTGACTGTATTTATTCTGTCTGTCTCAACCAGTATTCAAAAGGCAGCGCTGTCCATTCTGGAGTTCTACTACAGAGACTTCCCGCTCCATAACCCGTCTCTGCTCTCTGCCACTAAACACCGGGCGGCCAAACACCTGGCTGGATTAAAGGTCTACAACGTAGATGGTTGGTATCTAACTTGGTCTCTTTAATTACACATAATATAATATTGTCGTAACTGGCCTCCATTGATCTTAACCTTTAAAGGAAAAGCTCACCCATTTGCTTGCCCTTACACGCTGGAATGAAAAAGGTTGCACACAGATAATGTAGCTGGACATTTTCTTCTTTGATAAAAGATCACTGTTTTGTTATTTGTTTTCCTTAAATGTTTGCTCTGTTCCTCAGTCTATTGAAGGGATAGAAGTACAACCATTTTTTTCTTTCAGAATGCCAAGCTGTGTACAGGCAGCAGGCTGAGTAATTGATACACCAATTTACATATTTGTCTTCATCTGCTCATGATTTCATAAGCAGCTTTCCAAGATAAGCTCAGAATTTACCTGTCGGACTGTAAGTGCTGATTAAAAATTGTTCAACCACATCACTTCACATCTGTATTGCTATAGTCCCCTTCACATCTGTATTGCGATTTCTAATTCGTGGAAAACCATCATAGCAAACTTAATGTGTGGCACCGCTGCAAAGAATTACAGAAACACTTACAGTATGTAAACTTGCGCAGGAACTGCAGCTGGAAATTTGCTTTAAGATAAAATCCTCTCTTTTGAGGTTATTGTTTTTTGTACATGGTGCCTTTCACAAATGAATTAAGTTAAAAATAATGTTTTTAAATAAATGTAATAAAAATATATATATATTTTTTTTAATCAGTACAGTGTTTTACAGAATTGATGCAGTACCACACAACGTAATATCGTAATATTCAGGTGTATCGATATTTTCTTACACCCCTATTCTATCCTGCTATTACCCTGTCCAGGGACACTCCCTCACAGCCATGCACACACACACACACACACACACACACAATGGGATGTTGGAATTCCAACACCCTCAATAATTCATCATGGTGCAGCTCATTTCTCCCTACCCCACCCCCCATTCCACACACACACACACATCTCCCTGTCTGTCTCCTTCCCTCCCCCCTCCTCCCCCTCTCGTTCTGACTTCGGCTCTGTGTGTCAGTAGATGTGTAGACCAGGGACTGATTATGTGGCGTTAGTGTGTTTGTGTGTGTGTGTGTGTGTGTGTGTGTGGGGGGGGGGGTTGGGGCAGAACATAATTACAGCAGGTGAACGCCAAAAACCCCTCACGAAACCATCACATGGTGATGATGATAAAGATCGCTCCTGTGTGTTTTCCACACATCCCTTTCTCTCTCTCTCTCTCTCTCTCCACCCGCACACACACACGTGCGCACACACACACGTGCGCACACACACACGTGCGCACACACACACGTGCGCACACACACACACACAGATATGCAGATCAAATTATTAATTATTCATTACTTACACCTGATTTGCAGGGGTTAAAATCTACAATACCTCCCCCAAACACACACACACACACACACACACCAAATTGTACTTGCCTTCATTATTATGGGCCTGAATTGTATTCCTTCTCACGTCTAGCCCAAGAAGCCTAATACATCGCTGTACAAGCCTCAGCTTCTTGGCTTTGTCCCACGTACTAATACATTCGCTTTATCGCCTTTGAAGTGTCAAATAATGAATATTTAAACACGCCCCCAAAAAACAAGATTTAATATTCTCCTTTTCATCCGAACTGCCGTCTTAGCTGAGCCGTGTGTATTATCTGGCCATTGGGAATGAATGACAACAAAATTTGGGTCCTTGCTACTGTATTGTACACACAAGCACAACAAATGGATATAATGGGGTCGTGTTCGTGTGGGTCTCATAAGAAAAACTCAAACTCTGCACAAGTTGTGCATGTACACACACACACATGCAGTATGTAAATACCATACACCAAGCGGGAGGTTGGTTTTAATTGCAGAGCGGTGCTAGATCTCACACACAGGCCACTTTAACTGACATTATGGCAAAACAGTCAGGCAGAATGCCCCGTGTCTGTAGCAAGGCCAACGTGCACACACTCCCTAAACATTTACCTCAGGAAAGGTCAGCGGGATGTGAAAGGGAGATAACACTGAGCGAGACTGACTCATAGCTGTTCCCACCCCACCCCCACCCCTCCCGGCGTCAAGCCAAGCCAAACTGAAGTGGAAGATCCTGGCTCTCTCCACCACTGACCTCCCTCCTCGTGACCCAGATGGGGATGTAAGCCATTAATCAGTGTCTCGGGAGTCAGGGGCCTCCAGTGGATGCTCTACGCATTATGCCCCCCTTTTTGCTTCCACCCGGAGCAGGCCCGAGCGGAACAGCGGGGGCTCAGCCCGGCAACGGGAACCAGTCGCGGGCCACGGCCGCAGCTGCCGCCAAGCGCAAAGACAGCGCCCACACCGAGCTGTACTACGAAGAGGCCGACCACGAGAGAAGAGTCCGCAAGCGGAGAGCCAGGTGAGGACAATGGACCGCGGAGACAGCATGGGGAGATGTCATGGCTTGCAGATTAAAGCGCAAATGTCCATTAACAGCAACATTCACATTCTTATCCAAAGCGCTTACAAAGCACGTTTGCCAATGATTGTACATACAGTACACCAGCAATTTTAAGCTAACCGTATTCTATTACAGTAATTACAACATCTTGCCATCATGACTACTAATAGACTACAAAATAGCTAATGGCCTATATAATAACATGTTTAATAATAAAGTGTTTAATATTAATAATTAATATTAATACTTAAATAAATAACGCTAATGTGTCCCAAAAAAGGGACACGTTAGCGTGGTTGTTGTTTGTTATTGATCACAGAGCAAACCCCTGTTCAGACAGGATCCTTTATTATAGGAAAGTGTGGTTTGTAGCTATGGGCCACAGTGAACAAGCCGTGTGCTGATTTGCCACTTGATGCACCACTGACAAACTATTCACACCTCACCTGCACATTTGACCTCGACAATAGTAGAATATTGTAAATGATAGTTTAAAGTTACATCGTAACCAGATTGAAACCAAACGTTGTTTTTCGGAACAAAGTAGAAAGCCTAAAGTTTCAAAAGCAGTGTGCAGCCAATACCAACATCTAATGCGTATTGTTTAGCAGCTTTTAGACTTAAAATAGGCCCGGGTGGTAAGCCTACAGTTGGTATAACTGCATCCGTCCAAACAGTGAAAGTATTACGACAATCAAACTGCAGCGACAATGTGAGCTTATGAGTCCTGTGTACTGCGTGGATGCAGGACACTTAGTTAGGGGATGTTTCAAACCAAGACAGCAGTTTCGACCACACAGGTGGATGAGTGGATCTTCAGGGTGGAGCTTCTAGAAATGTTTTACTTTCTTCTCGTTGTCAGGTTGGTGGTGGCCGTGGAGGAGGCGTTCACCCATGTCCGCCGCATGAAGAAGGAGGACGAGAAAGCAACTCCCTCGGACATCATGGACGTGCGTGAAGCAGCACTGGCCGTTTTCCCATCCATGGCCCGCGCTCTGCAGAAGTACCTCCGCACCACCAGGAGGCAGCACTGCCACAGCATGGAGAGCATTCAGAAGCACCTGGCTTTCTGCCTCGTCAATAATATGAGCCCCAAGGTCTGCTGTGTGAAGGTTTTTCATAGGAAACAGACATTTGACATATGGGGGGGATGACACTTTAATATTAATATTAGAGAGATCTGAATCCAACTTCTGACACTCAAAACAGAGTAGATATAGGTGAAAATCTCACAAAACAGAATAAACTAATTACAGATCTTAAAGGCAGGGTCAGTCATTTTCAAGAACGCTTGCTATCTTCGAATCAAATATTGAGCTAGGTCGAATTGAGGTCAAATCAAAACAAACTTCGTCAATGTGTGAAGCGCCACCCCACACATTGACACGCATTGCGATGCCATGGGCATTGTTGTTGTGTGCAGTGTTTGCCATTTTGTTTATGTTTCTATTTACGAAGCCAGGGCTGTGTTCAGTACATGAGATTATATTTTCAGCACACACAGAGAACGGTGGATTCCTCCCTCTGTGATCCCTTTCTAAGGTTTCTTCCATTTTTTCCCTATGAGGTTTTCAATGGAAGCTTTTCCTTGCCCAGGGAGGAGCAGGTTAAGGGAATGTTGTTTGTTTCCATGTGAAATATGGGCTGTACAGTCCTTAGAGACTGCAGTGTGATTAAGGGCTATATAAATAAACTTGACTTGATTTAACGGTAAAATAGCATAATCCAAGGACATGTTTGGTGAATTTGACAAAACGTGTGTTATTATATCTTTAATTGTTTAAAAACAACATCATATTAGCCCACACTAGTGTACACATTGTTTGCCCCTTTGTTTTTAATGCTAACAACTGTGGCTGTATTTCCGTGTACAGGCCTTCCTGGAGACGTACCTGGCACCTGGTCCTACCTTGCAGTATGGTCCTGAGCGCTGGATGGCCGACCAGTGGACTTTGGTCAGTGAGGCGTCGGTCACCAGTAACATGAAGAATGGGTCCGAGTTTCTCCTGAGGTGTCTGGACTTCAGCTTGGCCGTGAATGTCAAGAGCATCCCGTACATTCGAATGGCCGAGGAATACGTCGACCCCAAGTCTCACAAGTTTGTCCTGCTCCTCCAGTCAGAAACATCTGTGTGAAGGGCCGGCCGTCGTCACACTGGTGACTGGTCAATGGTGGTGACTGTATGGATTAGCTAACCTACTCAAAGAAAGGAACTTTTTTGTACATTTTACCTGTATGGAGCTCCCTCCATTTTACCCACTTTTTCTATTTCAGTCTGTTTCAAAATGTTCCCATGCTCCATTATCTGTAGATTCTTTAGACCATAAAGCTATCTTATGTAATTGATTGAATGATGGCTGTGAAGTGGAGGTTCAGTGACCTTGGCCACATGAGAGGAGTCAGGATTACATACAAAGGAAGGTAGGAGGACATTTGCTTAGATCTTTCTGGCCTGACACACATCAGGAACTCTCCTATGCACTGTGAATGACCCTTAAGACATTTCTTTTTTTTCTTGGTTTTCTTGTACCAGTGCGTGCCTGCATGGGTTTTTTGAGACTCCATTTTGACTTTAGGGAAATGTGTGTGTGTGTGTGTGTGTGTGTTTGTGTGTGTGTGTGTGTGTGTGTGTGTGTGTGTGTGTGTGTACTGTATGCACTGTATGCAGAGCACACGCAGGTTGTGCTCTGCCTGTATCACAGTTTCCATTTTCCTCCTAAAACAAAACTCCTGATCACCAAAAGCTTCTTTTTTTTCTACTATTTACACTATTAATATTATTTAACTGCCACCTTGTGAATTTATGTATAGTATTTATATCTGTATATACTTTTTTATATCAACAGTGTCAATTTGTTTGAATAGTTTTTCTACCTTTTTATCTTGTCCGTCCTTTTCTGAGAACTGGACTGTACAGTTAGTAACCTAAAGCATTTATGTATCATTCAGGCTGAACTATCAGGCTGCTGAATAGAGCTGTGCATGTACCCCATAGAGGTTGTGCATCAATCTGTAACTATGCTGTTGTATCCAGCTGGCTTTGTACACCATCTGTCTGTGATGATCGATTTACAGCAGGTTTCAGGCTAGCTAACTGAGGGTTGGATGGGACTAGCTAGTGGGGCACATTGCTGGACCATGTGATTCAGCATTTTTATTGTTCCATTTCTTTCTTGTGTACTGTTTCACCTACCATCGTATGACCAAACATATGCACAATTTTTGTATTAACTTGATGAAAGGGTCTATTACTGTAGTCCACCTTCATGAAAGAGTCCGCTATTGTTGTCCGCCTTTAGATAGTATAATCCTGTAAAACATATATTCATCTGCAAGGTTAATGTAGCTGTAAAAACGACAGATGAAATATTTTGCTTTTGTTTTCATGAGCATTTCAAGTATTCTTAACTGGTTCTGAAACATTTGAATTTACACACTGATGCCAACATTGATAGCTTCCAAGTGTTTAAATGTAATACCTTTTCGTGTAGATTAACTGTCAATATTGTGTAACGGTCCTGAATGGAGGAGAGTGTTCTTGTGTTGCACTACTACCACCTACCTGCGACTGTTGGAACTTTACATATTTGGAGCTATTTCTTTCTCTCAACACAAATAAAATATCAAAGCTGTATTATTCAAACGGTCAATATTGATATAAAGAACACTACAATCCTAAAAGTCATGATGGAAAGATAATGTGTTGACAGTAGACTTGTTGCTGCCTGCTTTAGGCTACTATATTGTGATAGCAGATCTTATATAGGCTACATAATGCCTTTTTGTGAGTGAAACTGTCAATGGGAATGAAGGGAACATACTGTAATAGCAACAGCTATTCAACCCTGTATTATTACTATTAGCAATAGTGTCAAGGTTTTGACATTTCAGATTTAATTGGATTCATTTGTATGAGTATTATATTTAACTGTATTTATCTGCTCTATTTAGTAAGATTGTCAATGTGTACATTCATATTTACACAAGTGTTATTGTCACTGCATAGTTTTGTTTAGGATTTTATAGTGTTTATTAAGGTATGTGTATTGAATATTTAGATGTCTTCTGGAATGTGCCGATTTTTAGCTTGTGAGTGTGTGTGAGTGTGTGCACATGCATGTGAGAGAGTTTTTGAATGAAAGAAAAAAGCACAAAGGGGAAAAAAAATGCTATTGTTAATTATTGTCATGCAGCCCAAGAGTAAGGCGTCCCAAACGTTTCTTTTATAAAGCAGAACTTGTGAATACACAGCAGCTGTGTCAAAATTACATTTGTGTGAATTAAAACATTTGTATTGACACTTTCAACATACTTGAATAATCATTATTTAATTTCGTACAGTGATGCCTGCATATCGGCAATGATATGAAACAGTTTCAGCTTGCTTCGTTTTGTCTGAAGGATTACCCAGTGAGAACTAGTGATGGGTCGTTCGCGAACAAACCAGCTCTATGAACAGTGAGAGCCAGGTCCCGTCTGAGACGTTTTTAAGAGCCGTTTATTTTTTTCCTTTAATTTTTGTTGTTAATTAATGGTAAACCGAACAGTAGGCTATAAAATATCTGTCAGGACTGGGTGCGGGCTGTTGGAATGTGTTGGAATCACTATCAAGCTTCCATTCACAGCAGGCTGTAGTTGTGTGTTTGTGCATGACCAAGTGAACATGAACATGAATGTGGCAAAGAAGTGAAACATGCTGAAATTAGCAGTTTCCCATGTCTATCCAACAGTGTGCTTTAACAAGTGAAGAAGCTTGGACCTTTCCTTGTTAATTACATTCCCCGGCATCAAGTTCCTTGATGATAATAGAGCTGCAACCCCCAGAACAGAAACTACAATAATCTAAAGTAAAAAAAATGATTCTAACAGGAAAGAGAAACCAACTGTATTTATTGATTTCTAAGGTTTAGAACACAGTAACAGTGACCTGAGCATCTGATAACGTATTCCAGAATCATCGAGACTATCGTGCACAACTGAGGTTGAAGAAAGTTCCACATCTACTTTTCAGTTTTCAGTGTCAGTTGAATTCTCTCTTTCCATTGCTCAACTCTAGACTACCCTTCATTGTTTACTGCATTATCTGACTCCTTTATTAAAATAGTCATGAGCAATATGTTGGTAAAATCTGGTCCAGACACCTTTTACCTTTCAAAATATGGGCTAATGGTTGACATATACACTGTACATCCAACCCAATGCCATTTAATCTTTAAATACAACTGTGTTATGCCATCATAACACAACGCTGCTAGCTGTAAGGTTTTGTGTTGATGCAGATTATACAGAGAATAGGTTGGTCTACTTTCCATCAGAGTAAAGACTAGATATTTGCATTTCCCTATAAAGGAATTATTAATCATCATCGTCATCATCATCGTCGTCATCATCATCGTCGTCATCATCCTCGGTGTTGACCTTCCCAGAGAGGACATCTTCTATCCAGTCTTCCAGCTCCTGGGCCGTGGGCAGGTTCTCTTCATCGTCCATCTCCAGCCACACACTGTCAGCCTGCGTACACACAGACACAGAGGTCACATGACTCCAGGAGAGCACTGATTGGACGGTCTGCTCTGCGGTGACTATGAAATCCACCAGACAGATCTTGATCTTACATCTGTTACATTGACGACTCCGATCTGAGGCGTGAACAGGTCCAGTTTAAAGGTCTTCTCCCAGTATGGAATCATCTGAAGGGGATCACAAGCACAATATTGCTCATATTAGACAAAACCAAAGTTACCCTCTACAGCTGGAGCAGAATGATGTCTCACCAACGGGAAGTCATCAGGGTCAATCCAGATAATGCTGAGGTCTGGGACGTGTGTGTTGTCTCTGGCAACCTCCTTCAGGATATCCAAGAACTCATAACCATCTGCGAGTTCATACAACACCAGGACATGTAAGTCGCCTATTGTAGCTTCAGGTATAGTGACATGAAGCTGCTACAGAAATTAGCAGTGAGTTGTGGAAATGTTTTGTGAACTAAATCCCTCTCACCAGGGTCCTCCTCTTCTGCAAAAGCCACGATATGGATGCCGTCGATGTCATCCTCCTGAGAAAGAGAACGGCCAGATTAAGACAACATCACAAGCAAAGCAAGGCACTGTATATGTATCTGCCCTAGGAGGTAAAACATTCGTACTCACCCATGTCTCATACATGTCCTCAGCACGGAGCTTTCTCAGAGTAGGTCTAACAATGTGAAAAACACATTACGACACAATTATATTTTAGGTTATGCTCTGCTTTCTTGTGCATTCATGCACGTCAAAGTTCTTTATACCGTCTGTGTTCTGTTATGAATTCCACCAATTCCTCTTCTGAGTGAGGTTTGCCAGGAATTGTATCTGGCTCCTCCATGAAGGGTTCATAAAAGTCCACCTCATTCATCTTCAGAGTCAGTTCTTTGGCCACCTGAAATGCCAAAGAGTTAACTCTAATCTTTATACAAGGTATTGGACATGCTGTTGTTTGCCAAATAAAAGTGACTCACAGATTTTTCAAATGTGGCAAAGAATTTAATGTATGGCTGGAACTGCTCAGCTGCTTCTTGAAATGCAAGAAAATCTGGAAAAGAGGAAAATAGTATCTTTAATGGACTGATTTCTTGTGAAATATTGCTGTACTCTGTATAATCTCACTACTATACATTCGTTTGTTATTTAGACCTCTTGAGAAATGCCATTGACATTTCAGGGAACAAAAATAGCTGAACTTTGACCTCCAGCTCACCCACGGTCGGTCAGAGGTTACGCAGAGTTCATTAAAATAGACACACACACACTGTGGAAAATAACAGCACTGACAGCTGTGTTGGGCTGTTAAGTTTAAGTTACATTACTTGTTTTACAATAAAGACAACCTCTATAATGATATTTACATCAGCACTAGTTATTAACATTAGTTACCTGAGTTTTTTGGGGTCGTAAGAGTCATTAAACATTTTGTTCATACATTTTGATTTGGTTATTACTGTTATTGTTAGTTCCACTTCACCCACAGTCATGACAAACTCACATTCACTTCCTTCACTCTTGAAGTAGCCAATGAGGCGAATGTCTTCCTCCATCCTATCAAAGGCTCTCAGCTCTGCCGCGTTTCCTATCACCTCCACTGGCTCGTCCAACACCTACAGTTTGAGATGGGCAAAGAGGTCACTGGTGGCATCCAGAAGGCGTCTGGTTCTGCTACACCGTCGCTGGTCCTGTAGCTGAGAATCAACTCAATCTAGTGCGAGAGTGAACGTACATCCAGCAGAAACTCCACCAGTGTGTCGGCTGAGAGCAGGCCGTCAAACTCAATCACTCGGTCAGCCTTGAACACGTACAGACTACCTAACTCCTCCAGGCCTGCAGTCAAGTAGAGCAGCAGAAGGTTTACACAGGTACTGTATGTATTACTTACACTGACACACTGTTTTATATAATATGCTGTATATAATAATATGCTCATACCCCTTTACCACTTACCCAGTTTCTTAGCCACTTTGGCATCTTTCTGGGAGTCAACCATTCCAAAACCAATGTCTTTGTCTTCCATGACCTGGGCTACCAGCTGAAACACAACACTGTGAGGTTACCCAAGGATAAATAATAGCAAGCTGAAATATTGAACGATATATACATGAAAGAGACAAGTACAGTGACATATTTATTCTGAAAGTTATTACAGAAAATACACGGACTTGTGGTCGAGGACATTTTCTAGTGAGAATTCATGTTTTGAACAAAGTAATTGGTCAGTGAATACAATGTTAGATGTCTTTATTTGTATGTGAGCGTGTTACTTATAGGTTTAGCAGCCACCAACATTATTCAGAACATAACCCAGAGAACACAATCCCTGCGCTACAGTCTGCAGAGACAGTTATGTAATCACCCAAAGCCTTGTTCTAAATATAATGACAGCACTATACTATAGAGTAAAACTAGGTTCCTTCTATGAGGGGCCAAACAGATATATTTGGTACGGTTATTACATTGTTTCCAAATAGAATACACTAGATTGACTGCTATGTAAGTAATGTAATGAGTTTTTGTTAAGTATGGGCAAGAATTGAATAGACGTTAGACAGGATATTACTTTCTTTTTACAGTATACAGTATAATGCAATAATAAAATTGCAATAGTGCATTAGTTATAAAATACCAATTTTATTAAAACATTTAAATAAATTATATATACCCTGTATATATAAACCGGGGGGAAAAGTACTAGCCCTGCATGTCTGGAATGGATTGCTGAAAAGAACAGCACATCAACACCAAAGCTGACTTATGGCCAATAGTGAATATACAGTTTCATATTTATCTTTCAACATGGTTACATGGTGGTGCTTGAGACTAGCTAATGGGGTCCACCTGTGCTGTGTTGAATAACGCAGGCTATTATCAGGACTCAAGACTAGTCTCAGGTTACTTTAACAGAAACACCGACCTTGTGGAACCTGAAACTGGCCAGTCCATACTCTTGCTTGCTCTGCACAATTCAGAGCCTAATACCATAAATGTATTAAACATTGCTGATCAGTACATATTCTAAATAAAATATGTTTATATTGAAACTTGAAACATGAAGTTGTGTGTGGCGTGTTAATCTTAATTTTGGAGCTTGTCCTTTTTCTGCCAACAGTAGAAAAGCATAGACACAATTATATGCATTTATTTGGCAAAGGATGCAAGCTCACTGTGAATAACAACTAACAATAATAACTCATTATATTCATTTAACTGACAGCGATGTGTCTTGCAGGCCATGCACAACCGCACACGTGACCTTGATTCCTCAAGGTCACTGTATTACAGTACTGTGTATGGTTCTGTCTGGGGACACCTTTGATCTGCTTTGTGTATTGGGATGAAATGTGTCTCTTGACTAGTAGCTACCAGTCTTCATACCACACCCAGCCTGTGCGTGGCCCGTCCTGCGATACCTCACTTTCTTATACCCGTGTTCTTCATATAGCAGTATATAATATTATACCCTTATTCTTCACTTACATTTTGCTGGTTTCTTTAATATTGACCTACATTTGTTCTGTGAGTTGTACCTTGTCCAGTTGGAGGTGAAATGTAGCAGCCATTGCTGATGTGAAAGGTGGCCTTCTGGTGCTCTTTGAGACTTTAAATGAATAGCTACACTGTTTTCTATTCAACCTTCATTGCTACCACTCCTGTACATGTTAACCCCAATCATCTTCTTTCCTTGTCCCCATAGCTTACCTCCAGCACAAGTTCGGTCATCAGGTGCCGTTTTTGCAGCTCCTTGGCATCTGGTACGGGTTCATGGTAGAGCAGACACACCATGCTATGCTTCTTAAGGGTTTGTTTGTAGTTCTTGTCATTGATGTCCACAACGCGGTCTTTCCCATCATAGCGGGGGAACTCCAGGCCCCCAGCTGTGGCTAAAAGCACCAGGCTCAGGCAGGACAGAAGGAGCAACCATAGCGAGTGCATGGTGCAGTGCATACCGCACACTCCAGGGGAGTACCTTTTAGACACAATGTACTCAACCGTACACTTGAGTACACGGTCACGGTCAAGTCAAAGTTGATCCTTTTTTAATGGAGGTCTCCTCAAACCAGCCAGCCCCTCTTCAGTAATCCAAGGGCCAAACGCATGGACTCGGCTGCTCTGCCTTTACGCTCCTTCGCACCGTACCTCCAGCCGAGACAAAAGAGGAAGACCGGCGTCAGCCCAGTGGAGGACCGCGGTCCAGGATACCATACATAGCAGCGTCCCCTCTCCCCCTTCTGCTCACGCAGGACAGGTCCATTTTTAGGAGACCAGTTGTTTGGAGGCTAAAAATAGCAATGTGAGGACATGAAACTCCCAGCAGGCTGTGGGTCCTCCTCGGTCTTGTGACACCTTCCTTTAAGAACTAGTGATGCCGGGGAAAAGACTTAAGCCCCAGGGATTTGTGGGGTTTAGGTATTTTGGGGTGCGTGTGAGCCTGCGTTTGCAACAAGCGCTGTACCAGTGAGAGGTTTGGAGTTAAAGTGGAAAATGCTATAGCTTTTCAAGTGCCAACACTTGGGACAGTGCGCCAACAGGTGTGCTAAGGAGCGCAGATGTGCTCCGAGGCATTTTGTCTGACTCAGAAACCATTTTTCACAGAGTTCGATTTTAACCCTGTGTGGTAAATAAGATAACACAATATGCAGGAGATTTGGAAAAAAAGAATATCAAACTCCAGCATTCTTCCCACTCCAGCGCGCTGCTCTTCCCACTACACTCATTTTGTAACAGGATATGGATAGTGTTTTAAAAGGATGTGCAGTACACATTCCTTGACTGGTCAATGGTTGGCACGAAACTGCACAAAAGTACACGTGATTGCTGGTTTCAGCCACGAGGGTAATTACAAACACAAGTTGAGGGTGGGACAAACAAATGTGTTTTTCATTTTTGTGTCTTTCATTGTTGCTGCTCTGTGTATTTTACAAATAACCATATAAACAAATGTTTATTAAATTACATTTTATTATTACTATATATACACAGAACAGCTGCAGCTAATCTCTCTCTCTCTCTCTATATATATATATATATATATATATATATATATATGATGATGC
>JAODOY010047388.1:0-14517 GCA_025399855.1 Forbesichthys papilliferus | reverse complement strand
CATATGTACTTTGCTGCCCATTGTTACCTGTAACATGTCCATTTATTTGACCTGTATCGAAAGTGTCTATGGCGTGGCGTCGCCAGGTCATTGATAATACAGGGAGATTAAGATGGGATTCTTTCCCGTGTTTGCTGGAATGTGGCTTCCTGTCAGACCCTGTAACTCCCAGACACTGAGCTCTATCTAGTTAGGTGAGACGTGGAGCCTCTATCTAGTTAGGTGAGACGTGGAGCCTCTATCTAGTTAGGTGAGACGAGGAGCCTCTAACTCAGAATGTAACCTGACCGCTTTGTTCCTTCCTAGTCCCTAGCTGTTGGATATGCTGTACCCTGTTGCAAGCTGTCTCCACCAGCTGGGTGGAGCCAAGTCTCCACGCCCTCCCTCGGTAAGTGAAGTGGTGCCGCTTTATGATGCGTAGCGGTGGTGTCCTGTATCGAAAGTGTCTATGGCGTGGCGTCGCCAGGTCATTGATAATACAGGGAGATTAAGATGGGATTCTTTCCCGTGTTTGCTGGAATGTGGCTTCCTGTCAGACCCTGTAACTCCCAGACAAGAAACTTGTTAGAAAACCTCCATTGTTCCCAGACTGTCTAATAACATAACTTCTTCTGACTCAAATATGAAGCATGTCCTAATGACCTGTAGGGTTTAAATGACTAGGCTGTTTGACACCCAATAAATTGTAGTCTGTATTGAGGAAAAGGTAGGGCTTGGACGTCTGGCTCAAGAACATAGCCACCATACTGTTAAATCTATTTAGCCAATTTACATTTTAGTAGTTTGACTTGAGTAGAAGTTGAAATGCGTTCAGACTAAAATATCAACATGCATGGAAAATGTGCGTTTCACTTGAGTGAAGTGTAAACGGTCTACAAATGTTTCATGACTATCAACTAGCTCAGTGTTCTGTTACTGTACATTATACTTGTTAATAGTAACTCTTCTTTCTGCAGGACTGTAGCGCTGAGCACACACCCCCCCTGCTGGACTGAACTTTATAACAGCCACAAGTTTTCTGTATACTCCTGGGCCGCCTGCTCCAATCGCATGGCAGCAACTTGGTGCACCTAGGCCTCGAGACACATGGTCAAGGCAACGTGTTAGAGTTCAGACAGCATCAGAATAAGGATGTAAAGGTCAGTCATTATAGAGACTGCTTCATAAATTCGAGCTCAAAACTGACTTCTGTCGTCGACTCGCGCAGCGAAACACACTGAAGCAAAGTAGCACTACGGCTTTGGTGTGAGCCGTGTTTACCACTTTGTTCCCAATTCTAGAGCCAGGGTTGTGCTGCGGTATCAAATCTCTTAAACGGGCACAGAACGGTAAGATTGCAAAATGTGAGCTGTTTGTTAAATTTCAGTGTATTAGCTTACATTTACCTTGCAATAGCTGACCACGCCTTAAGTGACTGACCTGCGGCATGGTTGTGGGTGCTAGACGGGCTTGTCTGTTTTATAAACTGATCTGTGATTTTCACGCACAACAATCTAAGGTTTACAAAGAATTATCTGGAAAAATAGAAAGTATCCAGTGCGCTGCAGTTGTGATGTAAATGCTTTGTCAGGTCAGAGGAGTGAGCAGGCTGGTTTGAGGTGATAGAAAGGCAACGGTAACTCAAACAACCACTCGCACAACAAAGGTTTGCAGAATATCATCTCCGAAAGCAGAATGCATTGAATCTTAAAGCAGCAGAAGACGACACAAGGTGCCACTCCTGCCAGCTGAGAACGGGAAACTGAGGCTACAATTTGCAGCGGCTGATCTAAATTAGAAAATGGCATGTTAGAGAAACCTTGCCTGGTCTGTCAATCTGAGCTGTGACATTCAGATAGTAGGCTCAGAATTAAGTGTAAAATGTGAAAGCATGGATCCATCCTGCCTTGTATCAACTGTTGGGGCTGCCGGTGATGTAAAGGTGTGGATATACGTTGGGCTCCCTTGGTACCAAGTGAATGTAGTGAGTGTTGTTTAGACAAGAGTACTGCTGCTGACCTTATCCATCCCTTTATGACCAGAGTGCAGCACATCTGCAGCAAGAGCTGATGTATGGACTGAAATCTTAAAAATGTTTCCAACACCTTATTTAAACTATACCATGAATAATTAAGGCAGTTCTGAAGGGAAATGTGGTCCAACTTGGTACTAGCACTGTGTACTTAATGAAATGCCCAGTGAGCTGTATTATTTTGTAATAAAACATTAAGAATAAGCTGATTTGTGTTCTTTATTGAACTCAGATTTGATGTGGTCAGGCCTTAGTTTGAGCTTTGTTACAGTGGTGCGATGTAGACATCAGCTATGTTGTACTCCACTCATGTTTAGCTGGATAATGTCGAGTTGTGACCAACACTAGTGCTCAGTTTCTGCTAAGAGAGGACTCGTTTAATGGTAGATGAAGACCCCTGTGAGTGCTACTGGTGGACCTTGTAGGTCAAGGGTCGGTAAGCTTTTTGATTTGACGTGCTCTTTTCCAAATGCCTTGTTAATTAGTGCCATATAATAAGGCCCAAGTTGAATTATGTCATCACATCGAAATAGAAGGACTTGTCATTTTATTCCATCTATAGGCACCACGAATAGCAAAAATTTCATTAAAAATAATTTTCCTCCCATATTCAATATATTATAATTATATAACTATAAAATGCAAAAAAGTTTTTAAGGTAATGGAGGAAAATAAAAGTATTGCCATTGTTAACCTATGTTTGCCGACCCCTGTTGTAGGACATAACATGTATATCAGCCCTGCTTATCCTCCTTTAAGCATTGTTCCCAGTGGGGTGGGTGGAGTCAGGCTCGGCTTTAAATTACAGACCTATTTATTACATCTTAAACATCAACAGTTAAAACAAGTGAGTTGTGGTCAGCCAACCGCCTGACGCAGCTTCTCCATTACCTCCTCTGGTGTGAGGGAACCTCCTAGAGACAGGACCTTCTCCCTGGACCTGGCGCCCTGAGGAGTCCGTAGGGGAGCATGTTAGTGCTGTCCTCTAAGGGAGACACTGGATATACTAGGACCTGGGGGAGACCCACCTTGTGCAGAAGCACGTCAGACCTCCTCAGACCCAGCACCTGGGCCATGAAGCGGATCAGCGCTGTGTTGGCCTCTCCGTCTGATGGTGGCGCTGCTATGGCAACGCCAACAGCTTCTGCAGACACGTCTGGAGGGGGACACGGACAATAGAACTGTCTGCCTTATTATGGTCTGTCCCGTACAGGGCTGTGCGGGGCCCACCTGTGATGGCGTTGTGCTTGGAGCCGGGCTTGGCGTGCACAGATATCGTGACCGCGCCACTTCTGTCTCGAGCAACGGGGCACGTCGGGGGAGGCCGTGCTTCCTGTTTCACCTGGAACCAGTTGGATTGCAGGGCTGGTATTCACAAAACATCTTGAGGCTAAAAGTAGCTCCTAAACCTGAAAAGTTAGGAGTCCTCTTGACTACCCCTAAGTCACTAGGACCAACTCAAATGGCTGCTGCAAGGTCAACACTCAGAACCACCAGGCCATGGAGCAGAGCAGGTTAGACATTTGCTCAAGGGGGAAATAAAACCCACGATAAATCAGATATTTCACAAGGTATTCAACCACTATAAACCGCTGGTTATAACACTAAAGTTTGTAAATTGGACACTGCAGTCAAATCAAAATAGAACATACGACATCTTTTGGTCTGCAGTGGCCATACATTCCTATA
Organism: Forbesichthys papilliferus; assembly: GCA_025399855.1. Lineage (NCBI taxonomy): Eukaryota > Metazoa > Chordata > Actinopteri > Percopsiformes > Amblyopsidae > Forbesichthys > Forbesichthys papilliferus. The sequence goes on along the minus strand of JAODOY010047388.1, from coordinate 10,817 downwards.
GAAATAGTCATGCGCATTAAATTAGATATCATGTAGTTACCGTATATTCATGTATATATTTGGGGGCATCAGCTCATAATGTTCACCCTGTTTGCTAACTAACCCCTATATCACGTACCCACCTCACCTGTCTGTCTTTTTTCGGCATTCCAAGTGTGTCTTTAGCTGTGTAGCAGAGGACCACGTGCTTAATACTTCTTTTAAATAGTCTCGACTGTAATAAAGCCGACATCGACCGTGCAGCTCTGTTAATAAAGGTACATAAGATATGCTTGGGCAACATTTACGCTAGTTTGATTTATCAGAATGAATACAAACAACATATGTGCTACTCCGCATGCGCCGTGTAATCAATGTCGATTTAAGATATTTTAGCCACAAGTTACTTCTACCGCCCTCTTCTGGACTGGAGTGTTGTCTGCAGTCTACCGTACTCTGCAATGCACTTCTTAAAAACGTAACTGACGATGGTTTCTCACGTTGACGTGTACCGTAACATATATACATTCGCAACGTGTTTTTGCTTAAATACTTGCTTGTGTTGTGTTTCCTAAGTGCGTTGGCCATCCAACCACAGCGCCGAAGAAGCCCTCTCTGTTTCTCATACTACTATTTTGAATGCGCAGGGCTCAGTGTTTTTGGTCTTTGTAAGGCGCCGTAGTGGCGGTTCCCTTCAGCTGTTTCCAGCACCCAAGCTAGCAGGGCTTCTCTACTTTATACACTTTTATATTCCTCACAACGGTACGTTTCATAAACACACACGATTATAGTGTATATGCGCTGTTTGAAACTACTTTATTAAAGTTTAGCATGGTTTTGTCCTGCTCTGTTCAACTTCTTCAGCTAGCTGCCGCTAACTTGAGTAGCCTAGCTGTCTGAAAGTTTCGTCATATGTTGTTTCCTAATATTATAATGCATTATAATGGTGTTTTTCAGCACATTCAATCTCAATTACTTTACAGCTATTCACTACATGTCTGACCAAGAGCGGCTTTAAATTGAAAAGTCTGTAATCAGGAAAGATTAAAGCTTTGACATTATATTGAGATTGTTTTGACACTGGAACAATACTCATGTCATGTCAATGTAATGTGTATGTGTTCATGCAGGCTATGTAATATGTAATTCATACATGTTATGTGTGTATGTGTTTATGCAGGCTATGTGATATGTAATGCATACGTGTGTGTGTGTGTGTTTATGTAGGCTATGTGATATGTAATTCATACATGTAATGTTTGTATGTGTTTATGCAGGCTATGTGATATGTAATTCATACATGTTATGTGTGTGTTTATGCAGGCTATGTGATATGTAATTCATACATGTTATGTGTGTGTGCGTGTATGTGTTTATGCAGGCTATGTGATATGTAATTCATACATGTTACGTGTGTGTGTGTTTATGCAGGCTATGTGATATGTAATTCATACATGTTACGTGTGTGTGCGTGTATGTGTTTATGCAGGCTATGTGATATGTAATTCATACATGTTATATGTGTGTGTGTGTGTGTCAGTCACCATGACCGAGGTGACTCGGCTCGTGTCGTCGGGAGACTGCGTGAAGATTTGGGATTCGGTTTCTATGGCAACCCTGGACCAGTTCAGCCCGCATAGCAACAAACAGCCGCTGTCCCAGGTGTGCTGGACTAACAACAGTATCCTGGCAACCACAACAGCCTTGTCCTCATGCAGAGGAAGATGGGTAGACACTAGACAGTAATGTGCTGCTAGCTTGGACTAACTGTGTATTTAAAGGTGTAGTCAGCTAATGTAAGGTAATACACTTTGTGTCAAATTCACCAAATATCTCCTCACATTTCGCTAGTTTAAGTTCTCTGCCTGCTGGAAAAAAAGAATCTGATACTTCTGCACAGCCCTGGCTCCGTAAATAGGAACACACACCAAGTGGCGAACAGGCTATGTGATATGTGTGCTACCGCTCGTGTCAACGGAGCCGTAGCACTACGCTTTGTTTTATAATGCATTTCGATTTGCGAGGCGGCTTCGCGGAGCGACACTGTTTTCATTTGAGCTCGAAGTTAGCAAGAATGACTGACCCAGCCTTTAACAGCTCTAAGAAGTTATAGCTAGAGTCAGGGATTCTGACATTGAACACATATTGCCAAGTGTAGGATAGTGGTGTTTACTTCATAATTTAGTTTGTGTTCCCATTTAGAAGAATATACAGCTAGTGGACTATGAGAAGATTATTTGTTGAATTTGTGTATTAAATGAAATGATTAACAGAAATGTGATTTAGTCATTAATAAGCCTGGTTATTAACCTGGTGACTATCTTGACTGCCTGGTGATGCAGCTAGATAATGACTAGTTATTAGCTAGGCTGGCTAGCTTCGTAAGGACTAGTTATTAGCTGTGACTGACTTTAACTGCCTCAGACCAATACCTGGTCAGTGCCAGCAGCTCTGGAGACAAGCTGGTCCTGTCCAGCCTGAAGACGTCTGCTGTGCCGGTCCTGGAGCTGGGGGAGGGCGTGAGTCACTGTGCCCCACCTAGATATACACCATATAGATATAACCATACATTATATAGCTATACACTATATAGATAATGCACCATAGATGTACATTATATAGATATACATTATATAGATATACACTATATAGATAATGCACCATAGATGTACATGATATAGATATACACTATATAGACATTACATAGATATACACCAGATATCATTATATAGATATACACACATATAGCTATACACTATATATACACTGTGTGTATGTGTGTATATATATATATATATACACACATAGAGCTATACACTATATATACTCTGTGTGTGTTTGTTTATATATATATATATATATATATATATATATATATATATATATATATAACATAGCACAACCCATGTGGTAATCCTTATGACATTATCAGTCAGGAAAATCTGGTGTCATGGAAGAAAATGTTTTGGAAATCTATTTGTTGTCAGCTGTGTTGATACTGATACACTGTCTAGCTGACACCGTGCATTTCTATCAATGTTACATAGAGACTATGCCCTCAAGCAGCCATTTAACGTAAAATGTGGATTTTAGACACCATCGTTGATGCCTCTCGGGGTCAGTCACAGTGGGAAATATATCCTTGAGCAAACGTCAGTTTATTCCGTGTTCATGACTTATTACAATTTGCTGTGTCTAGTCAACATAGTTTGTCAGAAGAAAAAACCTGTAAGATAGTGCGAGAAGCTATTAAAGTGATACAAGTAGGAACATGTTTCATGGTTAATAGGGAATGGTTGTCTGAGTCCTGCCCACCTCTCTCTCTCTCTCTCTCTCTCTCTCTCTCTCTCTCTCTCTCGCTCTCTCTCTCTCTCTCTGTTCCAATCTTCCTCCCCCTCTCTCTGACAGGGTAATCAGCATTTCTGTTTTGGGAGGCTTGTTTAGACGGCTTAACCCAACAGGATGAATTCTTCCTGTTTGCTGCTGAAGCACATTCTACTCTCGCTATGTGACTCTCTCACTCCTCTCTTACTAAAGGCACACACACGCCCAGAAACGTACGGTGCAGTGAATTCCCTGCAGCCCGCTAGCACTGTTGGCTAACTCATTAACATACCACACCGCCCCATCTCTAATGTTTTGCCGACAGGCCTCCAGCACATGTATATGTAGTTAGCCTAGCAGGTGAACTGGCCGGTGAATGACTGAGTTGGCACAGGAACCGTACACGCTATTAGTGATCCTGTCAATTGTCACGTCTTATTAGCAGCGGTTAACTATCCATTTTTACGACAGTTAGCAGACACTTTTATGCAAAGTGACGTACAGGTATTGCAAGTGCCTGTAGTGTGCTGTGTGTGCCTGTCACATCATGTCATGCTAGTATATCCTGCGTTAGTCTGTAAACAGCCCATTGTTCGACTGAAATGAAATAGTTTGGAGCAGGTACATGTAGGGTGTAGGTAGGGTAAGGGATTTTGAGGAAAGTGTTTTGATATTTGAACTCCATCAACAACACTTCTCCCTTCGATGCGATAGGGTGCTCCCTCAGAACCTCCGCCCCCCACACACATTGGATGCCCGTTGCCAAGGCTGGGATAGTGTTGTGTGGTGCGACCCCGCATCACTTTGTTTGTGTTCCCATTCACAGAGCCAAGGCTGTGAAGAAACACCAGATTATTCTGCGGACCGTGACAGATACACAAACGTGTGTTTGCTTACAACCGCTGACTCCACCTTTGTAGCGTCTTGCTCAAGGCCTTTCAAATCGGAGCTTTCACCAGCAGTCATGACCCCCCCCCCCCTTATCCTATGTTCTCAGATAGACCCCAGGAGGGGCACCATAGACCCCAGGAACCAGCGACATACACTTGGTTTGTAATTTGTGCCTTACGGTGTGGTGTCGCTTAATGCCAGGTCACAGCGCCTCCTGGATCGTAGCGTCCTGCCTCCTCCTCCACATTCTCCGCCTCGTCGTCTTGTCTTGTCAGCTCTTTCCTTCCTGCCTTCCTGTGGCAGCCGCAGGCTCCCCACCTTCCCTCCATCACTCCCTTTCCATAAACATTCTCACATCCTTTCCACTGGTCAACTAGCGGGAGCTTCCCCAGACGCCTGCTAGCTCCTCGAACAGGCTAACGCTTTTAGCTTAGCAGTTACCCTGTTTTTTGGTTTTGTTTTTAATCTCAGTGTTTGCTACGTTGGAAGGGAATATGCGGTAGAATGTGATAGATGGAGGGGGGGGGGGGGGGGGGGGCAAACCAAATTATGCTGTTTGTTGAGTATAAAATATTAGGGGTGGAATCCTCCGTTTCACAGCAATTATGGTTTGCCTAGGCGTGCGTGTGTTCAATGTGTTTCGTGAGTCTATGTTTCGGGATTTACATTCAAAAGATTCTGATGTTCCAAATTCAAATATCAAAGGCATATCGGCCACTCAACTCTGCAGCATTTGAACAAAGTATGTCCAACAGTTGTGCCATTCAAACATGGCTTTATCAGCAAGTATACAGCAACTACAGTATGCAAAGGCTTTCCACACCATCATAAAGTATTGCATATCATGGCGATAGCAGCAGTGCTGCTGACAGCTCTGTCATCAAGAACATGTTCCTATTTGTTTATCAAAGATCAATAAGTTTTTCTTATGTGCCAGCTTTTCATGACGTACTGATAGCAGAACAATTTCTCCTCTCTTGCATCGGCACATACTGCAACAAATCTTCTTTATATATTCTGCCCTGTGTGTATCCTATTGTGTTCTCATATTCAGTTGTTAGAATAATGAATTAAACACATGCAATACTGTCAAATCCTCCCTTCTAATTAAATGGAAAAGTGCCCTTCCAAAAGTGTGTGTTTGTCATTTTCGTCTCTTGGAAGATGAAATGATACAGAACAGAAAGCCTGTAGGAAAAACATGCATTTCCAGCAGATAAAAGCAGAAACCATCTCTCTCAGTGGCAGACCTGTAATTTCTAGAAAACGGTGTGCGTGCGCGCGCGCGTTTGTGTGTGTTTGTGTGTGTTTGGTCTAGCCCTGCGTTGCTTTGCCCGCGTGCGTTGTGGCATAATGTTCAACGGCGTGAGTGACATGTGCCCCCCCCCCCCTCCATCCCCCCGTCTCGCCAGCACAAACCAGGAAGGTGCTGAAGGAGTTTGAGCGCATGTACGAGCAGCAGTACGCCGTGGCCCTGTTCAACAGCGTCCGCTACGAGATCGAGGGGGGAGGGGCTGCCCAAACACAGCTCCTGCACAGAAAGGTGGGTTTACGGCTAAAGTCAACGCCACACCCAGGTACGGTGATGCCCGCTCAGCAGCACACACAGGAGGGCATTGAGCTGGAACATGTCCTGCCTCCGTCATGTGTGTCTCAGCACATGTGGATACAAGGAGCCAGTGTGCGTAACAGATGTGCAAGGAACCGATTTAATCTAAGTTTTTCATTTTAGTCTTTAGTTTTTATTTTCCATTTTCTATTATTAAAATATATATAATATATTAGTACTTTTACACAGATAGGCCTACTACTGTACATGTTTGGGACGAGTTAAAGCAATAAGAAAACTTTTTTTAAATATACTGTATATTTTCAAGTTGATTGTGAAATTATTGTAACTTTTGCCTTTGTGTGTAAATTAGCGTGACACGATCATCATACCGTACACACAATCAAAACCCCTTAAGGTCCAATAAGCAAGTTCCCACAGATACCAACATGGCAACAGAAGTCATTGTTTACATGTAGTTCACCTGTAACTATGTGGAGCATAGGGATGGCTGCTGGCAGCGTGTTCTGTGAACACATCTTCCCATCCATGTTTTAGATAAATATTCTGCTTCTTCATCATTGAAAGGGGAGCAATGGAAAACAACATTGTTACAACATAAACAGTAAGCACGGGGGTGGTTCGGGGGGGGGCGCTATAACAAAACCAAGGTGTGTCCCTTTAACGTTTTCCAGTCAACGTAATATGTCAAATACGCTATCGGGCATATAAGCACTGCTTTATTCCTCAGTCGAGCGACCCCCTCCCTTCCCTTTTCCGTCCTCCTCTGCTGAAGCTGTTTGACTTACGTTATTATTGCATCCAAGGCAGGAACTCTGAAACCAAAGTGGGATAGACAGAGCGATACACACCACCAGTATCGCTCTGTAAACACGTGTGTGTTCTTGGTTGAACTCTTGTCAAATGTTCAAATGTAGAACATCAAATGTAGCTTAAACGCCACGTTAGTCCCTGCTACCGTATCTCGCTGTTGGTGACTGTCCCCTTCCCAATTTGTTCAGGACCCTCTCGCAGACAGGTCCATATTCTCCGGCAGTTTCTTTCAGTACCTGGAGGAGAGTAAAAAATGGAGGTGTCGCTATGTTTTTGTGTCGCACACCTACAGCGTCAGCCTCTACGAGAGCAAAGCGGTGAGTAAATGACTATGTTTAGTTAAAACTCTATTGTTGATCTACTGTACTTTGCAGATTGGTGACTGATGTTGCTTAAGCAAAATGCTTTGGGTGAACGACTCGTTTGACGACTTGTTTTTACTGCGTGATTTGTAGGCACACGATCGGGGCCTGTACCCTAAACAGACGATCAACTGTGCTGGATATAAGGCCTTGACATCCCTGGAGGAATACATGGAGCTAGTCGGTAGCAGCCTCCCAGGTAATGGTGAATGATGGATAGGCGGTGATACAGTACAAATGTTTTGAGCAAGAAAGAGTTTGATTTAAATGTGAATCAAAGGTGGACTCAGCTATTGTAAGCAAATGCAAATCTTTGTCAAATTCAGTGAAACTCTCATCACGGTCCACCAGCTGCCTAGCCTCGCGAGACCATCTTTATCTGGAGAGATTTGTAGATTTGAGAGTACCTGCCAAGTACCTACCATTCACAACAATTCCTCTGGCAAGTCAGGTTACTAGCTGCCTGTTCTGTGAAGAAAACAAGTTGGTGTTTCTACAGCCCTGGCTCCGTAATTGGGAAGACAAAAAATAGTGAAAACCTATGGCATTGAAAGGAGATGTGTTGTATTGATCTAGTTCAAATAACAATCTTTCCCTGACTTCACCTTTAAGGTCGTTTACATAATCAATAACAATACATTACATACTGTGCTACACAAGTATAGCCGCGCTGTGATCAGCTCAGTTATTATGTTGCAGTGCGTTGTGTGTTCTGTGTGCAGGCATTAAGGCTAAAGTCAGCAGCACTCCGTTCATCAAGTGTGCCACCCAGTTCCCGCTCATCCTGTGGCACCCGTACGCCAGGCACCACTGCTTCTGCGTGATGACGGAGAAGGAGCAGACCAAATGGCACGCAGTTTTACAAGACTGTGTCAGACACACCAATAACGGTATGGGGACCGCACGCACACGCGCACACACACACGCATGCACACACGCACGCACACACACACGCACACACACAGAACACACACAGAACACACACACGCAAACACAGACACATGCACACGCACACACAAACATGCAGAACACACGCACGCACACACACACACACACACACACACACACGCAAACACACACGTACGCACACACACACACAAACATATATACACATAAGCGTGAACACACACACACCACACACACACACACACGTACGCACACACACACACAAACATATATACACGTAAGCGTGAACACACACACACCACACACACACACACACACACACAATCACACATACACAAACATATATACACATACGCGTGAACATACCACACACACACACAATGACACGTACGCACACACACACACACACACACACACACAAACATATATACACATACGCATTGAACACACACATACACACACACATTTGAACATCATTTTTACAGTTTTGGAGTATGTAAACGTGTAAATTTGCCTGTAGGAACATTAAGTTTTGGTGGTGGTTGTGTCTGATAGAGAAGAGAAACCATGACATTTGAAATATGTAGTAATTGAATGCATTTTGTGCCAAAGCAATGAAAAATAATCCAGAGTTTAGCCCACATATGTTGCTGTTGTGCTCACTGTGTGAAGAGTTTAGCAAATGGTATAGAAGAATGGGTCCTAGCGATTAGGGAAAAACTGTAAAAAGTAACCTACCCAACCCTGATACATACACACAGTATATATACTGTATATACAGTATTGTATTGGAATTGCATATTGTACTGGAATTACCGTACAGCAGGGCTACTCAAATCCGGTCCCGGAGGGCCGCACCCTGCATGTTTTAGATCTCTCCCTGCTCCAACACACCTGATTCAAATAAACGGGTCGTTATATGGCTTCTAACAGCCTTGAATCAGGCGTGTTGGAGCAGGGAGAGATCTAAAACATGGAGGGTGTGGCCCTCCAGGACCGGAGTTGAATAGCCTTGCCGTAATTGTACTCATTGTCCAAAAATACTTTATGGAAAAAAATTACAGTAAATACTGTAAAACATAGTGAACATAGTAAAACATTTCATTTGGGTATCATACTGCAGTGATTTATAAACATTAGAGACTTGTTTTACATTGTATTACACATAAACTTTACAAACAAAGGCACTGTGTAATGCCGCATGTTGTTAGTAGTGTTGTTTAGGGAAGTGTTTTATTACAGCATGTGTGTAGGTGACAACATGTGCTAGTGTTGTGTAAGAAAAAGTTGATTTGAGACATGTAAGTTATGGTTGCTTTAGTGCATTTTGGATAAAAATTAGTTTTGAAGAGTTTAGCAAATGGGACCATGATATTGATAAATGGGTTCTAGAGATTTGAAAAAAACAAATTTATATTCCTTTCTCTAAAAAAATTGGCGTTGTGTAAAACAAGCCATTCAAATTTGGCCCTGGGCGTGAAATTGTTAAGTGGATTGTAACCAATCGTCTCTGACCTATCCACCCTCTCCCAGTATTATAGCCACTCAAGCTAGGGCGTGTAAAAATAGTGTAACACCAACTGAAACAGTATGTTCAGCTCGAAGGTAAGAAATGATCCAAAATGGAATGACATGGGACTTGTATATAACGTCTATTTGCTACTACTTATTGGCTTGACTTTAATGGGAGTGTGAAGCTGAAGCAGCAGTCTGTATGTTGTCCTAGCTAACAGCTACAACAACGATGTCTGACAGTGAGATTGTCAAGTGAAGTGGCGTGTGTGCATGTCGAGAGGCCTAATCAGGCCAAACACCCACTCCACTGACCCTTTCATTTGAGACAGTGTAGCACATGTAGGACGCATCTTATGTTGTTTTTTTTGGACGTACCCTCCGCTTATTTGAAAGCGCACACAGAGGTGCACACACACACATGCAGACAAGATGATCTTTCCAAGCATCAAAGAATGAATGGCACTGTGTTACTCTCACTGCTCCACCCTCAGTAATCACTGTAATACTTTCTGCATCACTTAAATTGTTCACATTCACAACACACAGACAGGGGTGTGTGCGTGCGTGCGTGCGTGCGTGCGTGCGTGCGTTAAGAAGTCTTCGCATGCCATCTGAATGAGCTGGTTGACCAGAAAATACATGTTAATGCCAGGAACGTTGTGCATAAGGTCTGTCCTTGCATCTTGCTGTGTTGGGCCAGAGCTCCTATAATTGTAAAAGCCGCGCCCTTGTGTGAGCATGAGTGTAGAGCCTGAGTTATATTGTACCTTCAAAGCGGGATCCATTGTAATGTTCATAGTCAGGCTAATTTGCCTGGGACTGTGGTGTTGGACGCTTGTTGGCTTCCAAACCACCGTCATTGTGTGCACATCATTCAGGACGGGTGTGGCCTAATCTTCAAAACAACCAGAACGCACAACGAGTCAATCACATCTTTTGTCGAGGCGGATAGACAAAATAGATTGAGTTGAGAAGAGAAGAACGAAGTGATTCATTCCAGTTGTTAAACAATACACTGTCAGAGTTTGTTTGTGAGATATTTTGAGTATGTTACAATACAACCATAAAATGTCAGTTTAATCATGCTATTCCCTTTTTCGCGCGCGTGTGTGTGTGTGTGCGTGTGTGCGTGTGTGATCTCCGTACACTTATGTCTGAAGCCTGAGAAAGGTGCAGGCGGCACAAACAAAATGGCAGGATGTGATGAGACCTGTTTAGATCTTCTACGAAGGCGGGCGACTTCAACAGCCAGGTGCACGATAAGCCAGAGTTAGCATAAGGAGGGATCTAACAGGTCGTGTTCAGTGTTAGCATACGGAGGGATCTACCAGGTCGTGTTCAGAGTTAGCATAAGGAGGGATCTACCAGGTCGTGTTCAGAGTTAGCATACGGAGGGATCTACCAGGTCGTGTTCAGTGTTAGCATACGGAGGGATCTACCAGGTCGTGTTCAGTGTT